>RJVU01046259.1:5606792-5661351 GCA_003731715.1 Anabarilius grahami
ACATTTATAAATAAATAAAATAAAACATTTTGTCAGAACCTCAAGTAAATTAGCCCTACATATTATTAATTTTGTTTGATTGTGTAATTTGCTTTTTGAATCGTGGAAAAACCGTGATCTCTATTCTAAAAAATATATACAGATTATCCAGAGTCATAAATTCCCCGAGCCAATTTGATTACTCTCATGCTGATATAGTCTTATTTGATGATCAGTAGTGGTTCGCTAATTATAATAATTCAATAAGCATCTATTTAGGCTACAATAAGCACTTAACTTTAAAAATATATATATTAAATAGGTAATAAAAATATCAAGAGAGCTGGCTGACTAAAGTAGGCTAAGTTTGAAAATGATATAATTTGTACATGGAGTTATTATATAAAAAGATACATCATTTCTTTACAATTTATAGGTGTTATTTTAACAGTCAGTTATGCACGTTTGATGGTTGATAGCTTCTAGCAACATTAAATCCAGGAGAGAAGACAATTCTAGAGAAAAAGCATGTTTGATTTACATGGAACAAAGTTTGAGCGCGCACAGCCGCACACGCATTATCTACGAATAACGCCATGGAAATGTGTGCCTCAAATGAACTATAACGACGAGAAGAAAGCCGTGTGCGCTGCAGTCAGAGGTTCTTAATTCTCTGACGACTTTTTATTGGTTAAAATGAATAGAGAGTATCTGAGCTTAGTGAGGTCTGAATGCACTCTGCTGCCGGAAGTGATGTCTCGCGCTTACACTTCAATGAGTGCGAGACATCACTTCCGGCAGCAGAGTGCATTCATTCAGACCTCACTAAACGAGTGCTGAACGCAGTTGGACATAGTGGTGTATTAGAGGTAAAAAATGATATAAATACTGTTCGGTTTCTCGCACAAACGGATCGTTTCGTGTCTTAGGACATCAATGTGTCGTCACGAGCCGCAGGGTTTAATTTGGATTTGTCTATGCAAGTTTTTTCGACTCTTATTGTTCGAGTTCCCATTCACTCGCATTATTTGACTGACAGACGCAACGGTTGGAGTTAAAAATCATCATTTGTGTTCTACTGAAGAAACAAAGTTACCTACATCTTGGATGCGCTGGGGGTAAGCAGATAAACATCAAATTTTCATTTTTGGGTGAACTATCCCTTTAATCATCTCTCGTGTAATCGCGCAATCAGTGTTTCAACCGAGGAAAGACGTCAATATTAAAACGGCTTGAGAACATTGTCATGTGACGTCACATTTACCCCAGAAAAGCCATTCAGCAAGTTGGCATGAAAAATGATCTCTGTCGAGGAGCAATTTGGGAAAAAAAGCACTATATTACATATTCATTATATTTTTACTCTTATATAATTAAAAAGTTATTATTATTAATATGTTCAGTCTTCCAACTACAAAATAATGTTGTTTTTTTGTGGTCATCTTTCTATGTTAGTGACCTGAGTTATATGCCATACGATTTACATTTGNAGACGCTTTTATCCAGCGCGACACACACAGTGTGTGTAGATCTTTGCATTTTTTTGTGTGTGTGTGTGCGTGCGTGCGTGCGTGTGTGTGTGTGTTTAGTGGGCTGGTGACGTGGCTCGGTGAGTGAATTCCGCGCATTTTTTCTCCTCCGGATCTACAGCAGATTCCCAGAAGAGACGCAGAGCTGAACCGTGTGACAGTGAGTATCGCGCATATTGACGAGTGCATCCAAACTTTATCCTTATTCAGACACGAGTTTCTCTGGCGGCGGTGGTGTGTGTGTGTGTGTGTGTCTGTGTGTGAGTCGGGCAGGTCTGGTCTCGTTATCGCGTGCGTTCGTGATTTTACATTTCGTTTGATGGCGAATGTTCGCAAGGAAACTTTCAGCTCGTGGCGTAAATGTTTTGGATTGTGCAAAAAGCGACAGATGCGTGATTTACTTTTGCATAGATGCAGTTATTGTTTTGCTCTGAAACAATTTTCACCAGTACATTTCACAAATAATTACAAAGAAACGACAAGTAACATGAAAAGCGTCACTTGTTTTTTTTTTTGTAAAACATTCTTCAATAATCTTTACTTTTTTTACATTGTGTGACTGCAAACTGATCGAAGAATGTTATTGATATCATATTCAGAAACATTAATTCAAACTTTGTGATACATACTTTTTTAGTCAGAGGAAAGGTATTACATTCATAACACTCATGTATGATAAGTATAGTGTTTTGATTTTAACCCTTTCATGCATGAATTATGATAACCTCAGTCAGGATTGTTTCCCCTATGTTTTTGTTGCTCTTAGTCCATGAAAAAACAAGATTTGTATCATACGTGGGTTTTATTCGTAAAGCATGAGAGGAGACCACTGTGACTGTTAGTCGTCTTTTAATGCCACCTTCACACACACACAGGCAGGATCCAACAACAACTCTTAAACCTTGTAATACTGCCCTCTAGTGGGACTTTGATGTAATAGCATTAATAATCACAGATGTATTTACTTCAATAGCCTATATGCACCAGCATATACTACATCCCCCTTTTTTAGGACATTTAAGAGAAAATGCAGGGAAAGAATACTCATTCACCAAAATGTAATAAACAAGTATTACAACTCAATTATTACACAATTCAAAACAACTGAAATAATAAACAGCACCTGCTTACATGTTTGTTATTTGCCTTTCAACCAAAACACTCAGAACCCAAACATAATTTATGTCTAACTTCTCCCTTTTTTTTCCTCTTACTTTCTTCTTAGCCCATTTCATAATCACTAAATCTAATTGGCTTTGCTTTTTTACAAGCCTCCCAGTCCTAGTACAATATCCTTGCTCAGTGTTTTCATCCCCCACAGTTTGATCTTGCACATCGTCCTCCTGGACTGACCGTTCTGTGTCATCTCCTTCAACTACCTCCACAACACCTGGTAGAGAGGTGTCTTTGCTTGCACGTAAGTGTCTCCTGTTCCTTCTGTATGTCTGACCAGAACCCGTCACAATGTTGTAGGAACGTGGCTCCGGCCTTT
Organism: Anabarilius grahami; assembly: GCA_003731715.1. Classification (NCBI taxonomy): domain Eukaryota; kingdom Metazoa; phylum Chordata; class Actinopteri; order Cypriniformes; family Xenocyprididae; genus Anabarilius; species Anabarilius grahami. The sequence goes on from RJVU01046259.1 coordinate 5,609,793, forward strand.
GTTCTGTCACCACTGCCGGCTTCCAACCCTGTGATGTTTCAACCCTTACAACTGATCCCGGCTGAATCACAGACAGAGGTTTGGCATGTTGGTTGTAGTAATGTGCTTGCCTCTGCTGTTAGTGTTCCAACCTTTTCTTTACATCCTTAGCGTGCCTTGGTTTCAGAGCCCCACTGGCTATTGGGAGAGTGCTCCGTAACACCCGGCCCATGAGCATTTCAGCTGGTGAGTATCCAAGACCAGTCACCGGGGTGTTTCTCAGTGATAGAAGTGCAAGATGTGGATCCGTCTGAGCTTGCTCAGCTTTCTTTAGCATTAGCTTGATTGTTTTTATGGACCGCTCAGCCATCCCGTTAGACTGTGGGTATCCTGGGCTTGAATATTTCCAGTTAATGCCCCAGTCTTTTGCAAACTGACGCACATCTGCACTAGCAAACGGCACATGATCACTTATAATCTCCTTGGGTATGCCATGCCTAGCGAATACTGCTTTCAGTTTTCCAACTACTGTGTGTGCAGCTTTGTCAGGAATCTGTTGAACTTCTGGGTATTTTGAAAAGTAATCAACAGTAAGGAGAAATGATCGACCTTTGAGCTCGAATATATCCACCCCCAGCTTGTACCATGGAAGCTCTGGCAGTTCATGGGGTTTCATTGGCTCTTTTTGGTTCTTTGGCATTAGCTGCTGGCACACTGTACATTTTTCGACCATTTTCTGGATCTCTGTAGACATGCCTGGCCAGTACAAGTATCTCCTTGCATGTTCCTTGGTGCGTTGTACTCCTTGATGAGCTGCATGCAGTCTTTCCAGTATTATTGGCCGCATACCTCTTGGGATGATGAATTTGTCATTTGTCATCATCAATCCGTCACAAATTCTTATTGTGTCTTTGATGGACCAGTAACTCCTCAGGTCTTTGTCAAGCTGTTTCTTCTAGACAGGCCATCCTCGCTGGTGCACTTCTCTTAACTTCGAAGACGTTTCGTCTGCTTTTGTCTCTGACTTGAGTCTTTCAAGCAGTTCAGTGCCGATGGCCTCAGTGGCTTCCATTGTGTAAACTACTCTTTCCTCGCCATCCATGTTTTCATCATGAAGTTTGTCTTCAGACAGAAATGCCCTAGACAGAGCGTCAGCTATTAGCATGTCTTTTCCTGGGGTGTAGCTCACCTGCAGATTGTAACGCTGCAGCTGCAGAAGCATTCTTTGCAGACGGGCTGGAGCTTGACTCAGAGGCTTTGTAAAAATGGCCTCCAGCGGCTTGTGATCAGAATGTACAATCACAGATGCTCCAAAAACATACTGATGGAATTTACGTGCAGCAAAAACCACCGTCAGCAACTCCTTCTCAATCTGCGCATAATTGCGCTCAGCATCTGTCAGTGCTCTTGACGCATATGCAACTGGGCGTTCTTGTTGCAGTAAACATGCACCGAGGCCATCCTTTGATGCATCTGCTTGAAGTACAATTTGCTGGTTCGGGTCAAAAACCCTTAACACGGGAGCCTCCGTGAGTGCTTTTTTTAAGCTGTCCAGTGCTGCATCATGCTCAGGTATCCACAACCATTGTGAGTCTTTTCTCAGCAATTGTCTTAATGGAGCAGTCAAAACTGCTTCATATTTTATGTACTGTGACAAGTATTTTGTCATGCCCAGCAGTCTCTGTAGGCCTTTTTTGTCTTCAGGTGCGGGCATTTTGACAATTGCTTCTACCTTTTCACTGTCCGGTTGAACGCCTTCTGCACTTATTATGTAGCCCATGTATCTGAATTTTGTGACTTTGTACTGTATTTTGTCCGCGTTGAACTTGATGTTCAGTTCTTTGGCTCTGTCCATCACTGTGTGCAGAATTTCCGTGTGTTCCTTCTCATCAACTGCTGCAGCTATCACATGCACACCACTTATATCACCAAAGGCTTCACTGTTCTTTTGCTGAAACACCTCGCTGGAGGATTTGAGGCCAAATGGAAGACGTCTGAACCTGAAGCGTCCCCAAAGTACACAGCAATGATGAAGCTTTGTCTAGCTTAATCTGCCAGTACCCATCCTTTTCGTCCAAAATGGTGAACAGTTTGTTACCAGCCAGTTTGCTCTGTACATCCTCTGGTGTTGGTATGGAGTAGTGTTGGCGTCTGATTGCCCTGTTGAGCTCACGAGGATCAAGGCATAGTCTAAGCGAGCCATTTTTCTTTTCAGTTACCACCAGACTGTTGACCCATTTTGTTGGTTCTATGACAGGCACAATGACGTCAGTCTGCACTAACTGATCCAGAGTTACTTTTAGTCTGTCCATTATAGCCAGGGGAATCTTTCTACATCCATGCACCACTGGAGGAATCTCTGGATCAATGTATATGTGATGCTCACCTGGGAATTCTCCTAGCCCCTGGAACACCTCTGGATATTGCTTCACTAGTTCATCCTTTGTAGCAGGCATGGTTGCTCTCACCAGGTCGATACGCTTGACCAGATTCAGATGTTCACATGCAGCTCTGCCCAGTATTGGTGGTGTTGACTGTTCTGTAACAAAGAACAACAGCTTTGATTCGTTTTGTCCTTTTTTGCACTTCAGGAATGCATAACCAGCCGGTTTGATCCTTGCACCGCCATATGCCACAAGCATGGTCTCCGTGGGTTTGAGTATGACATCACCAGGTAGCTTTCTGATTTGTTCAAGTGGCAGGACATTTGCATCAGCACCGGTGTCTAGTTTGAATTCAATAGGGATACCTCTGATAGTCATGGTTGTGTACCAAGATTCTTCATTTTTACAGATTGCATTTATCTGTGCGCATTGAAGGGTCCCCATAAACAAACTATCAACAGCTTGGAGTGTCTGCACAGATTTCATCTTGCACNCTTAATATTGAAAAGACAAAAGAGCTATGTTTGAGAAATCAGTTGAGAAGAGAAGATACCGTATCTGAATATAAACCAGTTGTCATAAAGGAAAAAACTGTAGAGCAGGTCTCGAATTTTAAATATTTGGGTACAATTATAGATGAGAAACTTAATTTTGAAAGTAATGTCGTGCTTTATGAATGTACTCCACGACAACGCCTGGGTCTCCTCAGGAAACTGAGAAGCTTTAATATCGGTCAGCAGACCCTAACTATGTTATATCGATCAATGATTGAGAGTATTCTCGCATATAATATTGTTTCATGGTACGCCAATCTAACATTAAAACAAAAGAACAAACTCTCACAAATAATTAATCAAGCAAATAAGATTACTGGACAAAAACAACAGCCACTTCAGAGCTTGTTCGATCATTTCATGGGTAAAATGGCAATTGCGATTTTTAAAGATAACACCCATCCTCTTCACTCTGCTTTTGAATTGCTCCCATCTGGACGTAGACTAAAAATTCCCTTGGCTAGAAAAAATGTCTATAAAAGATCTTTTTTTCCATTGGCAGTGATTATCTTGAATCGTACAGTATTTTAATTGAAACAATAGAATGGCTGTTGATATTAACTTTTCTTTCTTACAGTGTTTAATTATAGAACTGTGTTGTTTATGTGTGATGTGATTTCTAAGCAGTGAATGTATGTTACAGTGTCAGAGAAAAATTTCCTCTCTGTGAAAACAGACTGGACAATAAAGTTCAATCCAATCCAATCTAATTAACTTACACTGGAAAGTTTTTTCCTAGACATGACGCAAAATCGGGTTAAATAAGTTCCTGAACTTCATGAATGTTGGGATATGCTTAAAGCCCGTTCACGCCAAGAACGATAACTATATTTGCGTCCACACCAACGAACGATAACTGTCTGTTCTAAGCTCATGTGCTGCAGTTTCAAAGTGTGTACAACATGTTTCTGCTGTTCTTGTTGTATTTACATGCCTTTAACCAGCAGGTGTCCTCAGCATGCTATGTTTTGAGTGAATAGCTAGTGTAATCGATCTAATCTAACAGTGAATTCAGCTGACGAAGTCAATATAGTGGAATAAAAACAACACCTAGTCTTTTTTTCACTGCAACTTCAAAGGAAGCAAGACAATGTTGTCAAAACTAGTGCTGGATACCTGAGGTCTTTTTGTGTTGCACTGTTTGCTAGCCTGCCATAATGATCTCACATCGTTAATACTTCTCACCATTTACTCGAGAATATGACCGATTGTTTTACATATATCCATTTTTGAAGTATCCTTGAAAAGGGGGTTTATCATAGTGATTAAAATTGTCAGTGTCATTGTCAATGGATTCATGAAATGGTCTCCTCCCAATAACATTTTCCTATTATAATACAAAAAGGACTTTCAAAATATACTTTAAAATTGTCTGTAGAGGATGGTGTATTTTCAGTGGCACATGGTTGAATTTTTTTTCCTCTCCTGTTTTAGCATGGCCTACTGGTAGATGTTGTAACTACACTATTTGGGGCACAATAAATCTTACTCCACTGAAGAAGTTTCAAAAGTATTTGATTAAAAAATTATTTGCAAGTAACAAAAATATTTCAGACTCAGAAAGAACTTTATTGTCAACTGTTACCTTCCAGTACACATAAATAACAAAAATACCATTTAAGAATAGAAAAGATATAAAGTATAAAGTCAGAATAAACATTTACTGATAATGAACATTACAGTATTGTAAAAAAAAATATGAATGAATAGGACAGTGAATTTACAAAGAAATAGACGTGATTCCAGAGACTGTTTTTTTTTTTTTTTCAATTNNTATGGTGATAGTAGTCAGGAACTCACCACCAGGGCCGTCGCAAGGGGGGTGTGAGGCCCTGTGCGAAGTTGACTTGCGAGGCCCTCTCTGCAATTGATTTGCGTGCGTGTGTGCGGGTATTGCTATAGTAACGAACCCAACTTTCGCGCATCTGTAAAAAAAAGTGGTTTGACCTATTTCAGATGCTGCAATTAGAATTTAAAATGGAGTGAGTAAAACTCTGTATGCAATCTTGACGTGTGTGTGGTAGGCTATTGTGCTCACTGACATGCAGCATGTGTATGATGCACACGCTCATAAGAATTGTAAGATCTAGCCGATACGGCATAATGATAACAAACAACAACAATAATAAAGCAGTTAAAGGATTAAAAGCGATTTAAGGGAATAATAACTAGCCTAAATAAGAATGGTAAAATAAGATCTAGGTCTAATTGTAGTTATGAGGTAATCAACCATTTAAAAATATTTTATTTTAAAATGTGCAAACATTCACTCTTATTCATCCAATAGTGAAAACGCAAACGTTTCTTGTCACATTCATTTATGATTTACATGAATCATGATGGCATAATTTCAATTCAAAACGGCGAAATTTCATAGAAAGTTGAGTAGTTTGCATCACTAGATTAGATAGTCTATCACTAGATAGACCCGCCTTCTTGGATTTGATTGGCCATCTCACTCATTCTGACAGTGACGAGCGCTGAGGCAGACAGTGACTTCCGAAATTCTTCTTTCTTTTTAATTTGTTTCCTTTTCTCGCCACCCGACTCGTGTTTACGAAATCGGTCGCGCTCTCGTGCAGCACACAACATTTTTTTTCCTCACAGAGTGAGCAGCTCATTGTGGCGCGAGCACGCAGAACGTAATATCGAAATTCGAAAATTAATAATAATTATTTGCAGATTTTTTTTTCATGTGGCCTTGATTATACATAATTGCGAGACAGAGGAATTGTATTTATTATCGATGTTTGGTGGAAAAACTAATAAAAAATAGACATAAACTACATAAAATGTAGGCCAGGTGCGAGGCCCTCTAGAGGCGCGAGGCCCTGTGCGGTCGCACACTTGGCACAGCCCTTGCGACGGTACTGCTCACCACGCCTTTAAATTAGTTCAAGTGAGGTGCGTAGACAAAAAAATCCAAATAAGAGCAAGAGATCCAAAAATGAGCACTTCAGAGCCGGCACAATCTACCAAGCAAAAATCATTGGATGCGAGACAAATTCAATTCTTTACCTAAAGAAACAAGGCAAACATTTTGGTCACACGTGACCTTTTTCAATGCCAAGCTTACAATAGGCTTGTTTGACTTCCGCCTGATAAAAGCAATGCATTCTGGTTAGAAAATTTGTCTGACTTTGATCGCCGCTGCAGCCGCCTTATGATCACAAAGCATTGATGACGACACACTTTATTCTCATTGGTCAGATTCTGTGAGGTTAAGGACATGTTGCGTGTTTTTTCTTAGAAAGTTCTTGTATTTAACCAATCTTGATTTCTGATATTCAAAACATGGGAATTTAAATCGGATCTGCTTCTTCGGCTAGAATACTCAAACACTTTTCAACAATAAAATGGGCAATGTTTTTCTGTGTTTGTTACAACGTAGATTCTTCCCTCCATAATGTTGTCCTTAATGTCAAGATAATAAACTACCATCTGTTGAAAAAAATGAACTGAGCTAAATTCAAAATCAGGGCTGCCAACTCTCACATTGATAAAACATTCCACAGGGAAGAACTTATAGGCCTACTGTCATATAGATATTTTTAATATTATCTCATTTTTGTCCATCCATTGAGAGTCTAGTAAATCAGTCATTTCTTCTCAAGAGATCACTTTGATGACAGATATTAATTAAGGCTTTTATTCATATATAAATATTGCTTAACTACAACTATCTCACCTAAATGTTTGCTCACTGAGTGTATTTGTTTTTATATAGGGAGAATTTTGAAAGCTTGTTTTTAATTTGTTAATAAATTTTATAATGTAATAATTTCACAGTTAATCTCCAAATTAATGTAGAAACAACAAAGACAGTATATATTAAATGCTTGTTTATTAGTATCTTTTTATGAATAAAGGCCAGTATCACTGGTACTACTGGTGTACAAATGATTGATTTTTTATTTTAAACATTAATTATTGCCAATCAACATTACAGTGTAATTAAAAGATATACATTTTAACATTTATTAGGCTCCAAAAAATAAAACTTAATTTAATTGAACGTAAAACAATCTTCACATAAACCCAAAATGTCATATTTAGGCCTACCTGTGGCAGGAAATAATGTACAGAAATTGAATGAAGTTATCAAACAGTCTGCACTAGATAAATTATAAATTAAATATATGTTAATCCTTTATTAAAGCTAGAAAAGTTCTTCAGTCAAGAGCAGTGAGTAATTTTCTCTGTTACCTTTGTTCTTTGATTAACATTAATGATAGACAGCATTAGTGGCTGCTGCACATGACATATATTTGACACGCGTCCCATTTTCTCAGAACTCTTTATGTTCTTTTAATACTTATTTAACGGCTCTTATGAGGATACTAGACAAAACTGACATTTTGGCATAATTTTGCATGTTATTATTCGTTCAAGTACGAAAGAAAACTCAATACTGGCGCGTGTCTTTCTGTATGTCGTGTCAGAACATTCACAGCACATTCTCGTTTGTTTTGTCACGCTTGAATGGTTTAAAAGCATTTGCATGAAGAAGAGCGTGATCATATAATGTAACGCTAGACAAACGATGATAGAAAAAACGGATGCTGCGTTAATTGCGTTAAATATTTTTAATGCGTACAGATAACAGATAAAATCCATTGCATTAACGTTGACAGCACTACTTAGAGGATATAACCGATGTGTTTGTGAATTAATACAAGGCAAGACATACATAGTGACAATATGTTCGTGTGTATTTGACTGTACAACAAACCATGAAAAGAGGCGGCTTTATGTGTTCACACTGAGAATGAAATCATGTGCAACCCCAACCGAAATTCAACCCTTTGCCAAACTTTCTTACGAATCGCATTTTTATTATAAATTTGTATGTGTTATTTGTTGTTATTGGTGACATCTGAGATTGATGGTACATAGTAAATGATTTTTATACATTTTAGCAATCTAAAAATGTTTGAAGGAGTTTTTACATGACACCCAGTTTGGGAAATGCTGCTTTAGAGGATGGGTGTTGTTTTCTCTCTTCTCTTCAGGTTAGCATGGCCTACTGGTAGATGTTGTAACTACACAATCTGGAGGCACAAATCTTACTCCATTGAAGAGGTTTCAAAAGTATTCATGTATTTTGATAAAAAAAAAAAAAAAATTACAAATATATTTCAGAANTCAGAATCAGAAAGAACTTTATTGCTAAATGTTGCCTTGGCATTGAAGCTTACAGTTCAGACATAAATATACAAATCCATAGTTAATAATTTTGTAAAAAATACTGAAACTGTAAACACATTTACAGAAATGTACATTTTACAGTATAAACTGTAATTTACAAACAAGAACATTTGAATGTAAAACAGTAAATTCAACAATGCACACTACTACTAAAATCTGTTTTGTATCTTTAACATACTGACAACCAGATAATAATGCAGGTGGTAAAAGAGAAAGCCACATGAAGAATCAGGATTCATCACAAGTAGCTTTTCCACGAGCTGAAGTATATTACTAATATAAAGAGGATGCATTCATGCAAACGCAAAACACCATCATGGTAACCCACAACACTTACATAATGCAATAAACATTCATTAAACAGCAGAAGATGTAACATAAAACCCTTATGTACATAACTGATAACAAAAATTTTAATACTTACAGCATTTTACTGTGAAAATTACATAAAATGTCTGGTAAGAGATTTTACAGTTTTTCCCCTGTATCTAATATGAGAACTTACTGTTAATCTATTTACAATTTTTACAGTGCAAAAATAGCATCTAAGAATATATTTTTTTTATAAACTTTCTAAACAAATATATGTTTAGACAGAATAAACATTTACAGATCATGAACATATTTACAGTATTGTGAATAAATTTTGAAATGTAGGAAATTCAACATTCGATAGAGCAATGATTTCAGCACACTTGTAATTTAGGGCGTGGCCACTTGACTGACAGGTGGACTGCCGTATTTAAATACGAGTCAAACATGGAATAGTTTAGCCTTTTATAGCTTAAAATATCTTAGCTTCATTAAAACATTCTATTAGGCTACTTCAATTTTTTTAGTAACAAATAGGGATGTCACGATACCAGATATCCAGTCAGTACCGATACCACAAAAAGTGCACAATACTCGATACCAAAGTCGATACCATGGTAAAAATATTTAAAGCTACCAATAAAACAATGCTATATATTTTTTCCAGATAGGTTAAAAGTAAAAATACCACGGAAATTGAATAATAAAAAATAAAATAACTCTGTATCGTCATAATAACTGTATAAAATAAATATAGATTCATCCTTATTAAAGCTTTTCTTTTGTTGTTTGATTATCATTTATAATACAGACAGCCAATAGGAAAAGGCTGCTGTCACTAAGACCTAATGGACGGAGACAATATGCTGTTACACACGCTGTTCACATTCACATAACGCGAATATATGCCAAGACGGGCATTTTGACATAACTGTGTGTGTATTTGAATGTTTATGTGTAATAAAACACGAAAATCTGACACTTGCGAGAGGCGGCTATGTGTGCGCGCTTTGGCTGACTGAAGACCGTCTCTTTTTTTCTCCCTAGGATATATATAGTTTTCATTTTACTGTAATGTTCTTGCCTACCTGTGTCAAAAATGTGATGTAACAGGAATATTTCCATTCTACAAAACAGCCACATGCTTCTGCCGACATCTTCAGACAGCCAACTGGTGTGCTCAACTGCACTACAGCTAACGATTTTAAAGAGGCACTTTTAACTTTAGACGACAAATTTAGATTTTAAATTCAATGTTGATTTAAACAGAACTGTTGAACTAATTTACAGTATGTAACGCAAGTACATAAGTAACTAATTAAATTACCGTAACTTAGTAACGCATCACACCCAACACTGGTTGGATTGTCTTTGGCATTGGCTAAAAGTCCGTCAGATTTACTACAATGACAATGGCTGGAGAATATGCCTCTTAAGACGCCACGAAATCTGACAGCACTGCTTGGATATTATAACTAAAACTGCTGCACCATTTTGAAAAATATAGCCTACTTTGGATGAATTTTGTGTGCCATACCAAAGTGTTATTTTATAGTCTTTGGCCATACGCATCAGACGTTTATCCAACGGTCCATGGGCGTGATGTCTGAGGTAAGAATAAATTTGATGATGTCACAGTGCTTGATGCTGGTGGGCGTGCCTTATTTCAACTGGTCTTCTACTGCCCATTCACTCCATCCACATCCTTATTATTACTCGGCAGCATCTCTACAGTCTCTGGTTCCCTCACTTTGTTTTCTGATGAATATGAAATACAGAAAAAAAAGAAAAATTAAAAAGAGAAGATCTGGAGATCAAGTTGTAGACTTTAAAATGTCAACAATTTACCATCAATTCACCACAATTACCATTAGAAATACAACGTACAAAATCTTTTAAATAACACATTGTCAGCATCACATTTGACTGATTTTATAAGTTCAATCTCATTTCTCATCATCTTAAGTCTAGTATTTCAGTTCACTGTGGTTGCTACATTAAGAACATTATCATGAATTATTTATTTTTTTTCTAATCACTCATATTCATATTATTAAAGGCACACTATGTAAGTTTTGCCGCTAGAGATCACTTATTCAAAACTACAACAAAGGCGTAGCTTGTTGACGCTGTGAATGAGTGTTCACGGCGATGGAATGAGCCGATGGAAAGTAATCCGACGGGACTAATGCCAAAATCATGTTCATGGATGAGCTAAGTTTGATTAATTTTACTGTGGTATGAAGCAGGGTGTGGCCAAGAGCCTGAACATTTTACCTTGCTGTTTTTATTATGCTTTATGCTGCATTCGGTCATTGCTGCTCCTTTTGTTTTGTTGTCCGCAAGTGCTGAATTACTACTCGTACAGGTCAGTTTATCTGACGAATTAAAATTGTGGAAAAACAGCACTGCTTTTCCCTTGGTCAAAACAATAATACTAAAAATAGATAGTGTGTCGAAAATTATGTTATACTGAGAGCAGCAGCTTTCATTTCTTCTCTGACAGATTCACAAGACCGGCCGAACGCTGTGTGTTAGAGATCAAGAAAACATTGCGCTTGGTACGTTTTTCAAATTCAAACCAAATTAGTTTAAGTTTAAATCCCATTAGGCTAGAGCACTTCCCATTATGTTTACGCATTATGGCAGTAGGTGGAGAGTAGGCGGTCTTTATTGGCTGTTTGAACACATTTGATCACATGAACACTTACACTACGAAAGCAATCCAGTCTCAATGCATTTTCAACGACTTCTGGAAGTGGTCGAAAGTGGACAAGCCCAAAGTGTTTTAGACACTGTTTACACCTGTATTTAGAGTCGTATACAGGTCCTTCTCAAAAAATTAGCATATTGTGATAAAAGTTCATTATTTTCTATAATGTAATGATAAAATTAAACTTTCATATATTTTAGATTCATTGCACACCAACTGAAATATTTCAGGTCTTTTATTGTTTTAATACTGATGATTTTGGCATACAGATCATGAAAACCTCAAATTCCTATCTCAAAAAATTAGCATATTTCATCCGACCAATAAAAGAAAAGTGTTTTTAATACAAAAAAAGTCAACCTTCAAATAATTATGTTCAGTTATGCACTCAATACTTGGTCGGGAATCCTTTTGCAGAAATGACTGCTTCAATGCGGCGTGGCATGGAGGCAATCAGCCTGTGGCACTGCTGAGGTGTTATGGAGGCCCAGGATGCTTCGATAGCGGCCTTAAGCTCATCCAGAGTGTTGGGTCTTGCGTCTCTCAACTTTCTCTTCACAATATCCCACAGATTCTCTATGGGGTTCAGGTCAGGAGAGTTGGCAGGCCAATTGAGCACAGTAATACCATGGTCAGTAAACCATTTACCAGTGGTTTTGGCACTGTGAGCAGGTGCCAGGTCGTGCTGAAAAACGAAATCTTCATCTCCATAAAGCTTTTCAGCAGATGGAAGCATGAAGTGCTCCAAAATCTCCTGATAGCTAGCTGCATTGACCCTGCCCTTGATAAAACACAGTGGACCAACACCAGCAGCTGACATGGCACCCCAGACCATCACTGACTGTGGGAACTTGACACTGGACTTCAGGCATTTTGGCATTTCCTTCTCCCCAGTCTTCCTCCAGACTCTGGCACCTTGATTTCCGAATGACTTTGGACCACTGAGCAACAGTCCAGTGCTGCTTCTCTGTAGCCCAGGTCAGGCGCTTCTGCCGCTGTTTCTGGTTCAAAAGTGGCTTGACCTGGGGAATGCGGCACCTGTAGCCCATTTCCTGCACACGCCTGTGCACGGTGGCTCTGGATGTTTCTACTCCAGACTCAGTCCACTGCTTCCGCAGGTCCCCCAAGGTCTGGAATCGGTCCTTCTCCACAATCTTCCTCAGGGTCCGGTCACCTCTTCTCGTTGTGCAGCGTTTTTTGCCACACTTTTTCCTTCCCACAGACTTCCCACTGAGGTGCCTTGATACAGCACTCTGGGAACAGCCTATTCGTTCAGAAATTTCTTTCTGTGTCTTACCCTCTCGCTTGAGGGTGTCAATGATGGCCTTCTGGACAGCAGTCAGGTCGGCAGTCTTACCCATGATTGCGGTTTTGAGTAATGAACCAGGCTGGGAGTTTTTAAAAGCCTCAGGAATCTTTTGCAGGTGTTTAGAGTTAATTAGTTGATTCAGATGATTAGGTTAATAGCTCGTTTAGAGAACCTTTTCATGATATGCTAATTTTTTGAGATAGGAATTTTGGGTTTTCATGAGCTGTATGCCAAAATCATCAGTATTAAAACAATAAAAGACCTGAAATATTTCAGTTGGTGTGCAATGAATCTAAAATATATGAAAGTTTAATTTTTATCATTACATTATGGAAAATAATGAACTTTATCACAATATGCTAATTTTTTGAGAAGGACCTGTATATATATATATATATATATATATACAGGTCCTTCTCAAAAAATTAGCATATTGTGATAAAGTTCATTATTTTCCATAATGTAATGATAAAAATTAAACTTTCATATATTTTAGATTCATTGCACACCAACTGAAATATTTCAGGTCTTTTATTGTTTTAATACTGATGATTTTGGCATACAGCTCATGAAAACCCAAAATTCCTATCTCAAAAAATTAGCATATCATGAAAAGGTTCTCTAAACGAGCTATTAACCTAATCATCTGAATCAACTAATTAACTCTAAACACCTGCAAAAGATTCCTGAGGCTTTTAAAAACTCCCAGCCTGGTTCATTACTCAAAACCGCAATCATGGGTAAGACTGCCGACCTGACTGCTGTCCAGAAGGCCATCATTGACACCCTCAAGCGAGAGGGTAAGACACAGAAAGAAATTTCTGAACGAATAGGCTGTTCCCAGAGTGCTGTATCAAGGCACCTCAGTGGGAAGTCTGTGGGAAGGAAAAAGTGTGGCAAAAAACGCTGCACAACGAGAAGAGGTGACCGGACCCTGAGGAAGATTGTGGAGAAGGACCGATTCCAGACCTTGGGGGACCTGCGGAAGCAGTGGACTGAGTCTGGAGTAGAAACATCCAGAGCCACCGTGCACAGGCGTGTGCAGGAAATGGGCTACAGGTGCCGCATTCCCCAGGTCAAGCCACTTTTGAACCAGAAACAGCGGCAGAAGCGCCTGACCTGGGCTACAGAGAAGCAGCACTGGACTGTTGCTCAGTGGTCCAAAGTCATTCGGAAATCAAGGTGCCAGAGTCTGGAGGAAGACTGGGGAGAAGGAAATGCCAAAATGCCTGAAGTCCAGTGTCAAGTTCCCACAGTCAGTGATGGTCTGGGGTGCCATGTCAGCTGCTGGTGTTGGTCCACTGTGTTTTATCAAGGGCAGGGTCAATGCAGCTAGCTATCAGGAGATTTTGGAGCACTTCATGCTTCCATCTGCTGAAAAGCTTTATGGAGATGAAGATTTCGTTTTTCAGCACGACCTGGCACCTGCTCACAGTGCCAAAACCACTGGTAAATGGTTTACTGACCATGGTATTACTGTGCTCAATTGGCCTGCCAACTCTCCTGACCTGAACCCCATAGAGAATCTGTGGGATATTGTGAAGAGAAAGTTGAGAGACGCAAGACCCAACACTCTGGATGAGCTTAAGGCCGCTATCGAAGCATCCTGGGCCTCCATAACACCTCAGCAGTGCCACAGGCTGATTGCCTCCATGCCACGCCGCATTGAAGCAGTCATTTCTGCAAAAGGATTCCCGACCAAGTATTGAGTGCATAACTGAACATAATTATTTGAAGGTTGACTTTTTTTGTATTAAAAACACTTTTCTTTTATTGGTCGGATGAAATATGCTAATTTTTTGAGATAGGAATTTTGGGTTTTCATGAGCTGTATGCCAAAATCATCAGTATTAAAACAATAAAAGACCTGAAATATTTCAGTTGGTGTGCAATGAATCTAAAATATATGAAAGTTTAATTTTATCATTACATTATAGAAAATAATGAACTTTTATCACAATATGCTAATTTTTTGAGAAGGACCTGTACTTGTGTTCCGATCAACCAAAATACATCTTAATACCAGGGAAAACAGTGAAGATGAAATGCTGTATGAAGATCATTGACGAATATGTTTTTTTAAAAGTCTCAAAAAATGTAATGGAGATATATTTAATTTTGAAGTTTTATTAAGTGTTAACAATGAGATTATGTGGTTTTTATAATCAATTAACACTGCTTTCGTCATTTTTTACAAGATGGACAAAATGTGTCACCAAAAAAGTCATTCGGTTTAACCAAAATTTTGGTTCTACCAAATGACACTTTTGGTTATACCGAATGACGATACTTTCAAACAATGCTAACAGGCTGATATCTAGCTAGCTATTTGGCCTGCTGTTTGTTTTTAAAATATTACAGCATTTTCCATGTTTTATAGTGGCTTTACCATATGACCTGATGTTTCGGGACATGCGTATGATCAAGTGAGTTAGCCTGGGTCTCAATGTGCATACCATCCATCTAAAATTGTATGAGACATTAGTAATATTCAATACTATTTAGGGCAGATAGGGTGGATAGTATGCACATTGGGATGCAGGGTTAGTTACTTTGCTTCATGACCATGTGGTCCTTTGCAGGAATTTGAATAATGTCACATCATGATACTGACCACATGACTTGATCCAAAATGGTCCCTTTATATTGGTTACTCCAACTGACATCAATGAAATTCATTTTTCCAGACACTCTTTCTCATAACAAAGCAACAACTTCTACACATAATTTTAATACCATTTTGCACTATGTTGATATAAAATCATGCCAGAATAAAAAAAAATAATAATAAAAAAAAAATAACATTATATTTATTACGTTTTAAGGTATTTTAAATCACAAATAAAATGGTTGTATTGTCCTTTAGAAGGTTAAACCAAATGACCTTTTGACACTTAAAAAATACTTCACTTTAAAATACCTTATGTAGCAAAATATAGTTAAAACCTTTTGGATTCAATAAAAGATCTACAGGTGCTGGTCATATAATTAGAATATCATAAAAAAGTTCACTAATTCCATTCAAAAAGTGAAACTTGTGTATTATATTCATTCATACACCGGTTCAATATTGAAGACACCTGGTGCCACACTCTAATCAGCTAATTAACTCAAAACACCTGCAAAGGCCTTTAAATGGTCTCTCAGTCTAGTTCTGTAGGCTACACAATCATGGGGAAGACTGCTGACTTGACAGTTGTCCAACAATCATTGACACCTTGCACAAGGAGGGCAAGACACAAAAGGTCATTGCAAAAGAGGCTGGCTGTTCACAGAGCTCTGTGTCCAAGCACATTAATAGAGAGGCGAAGGGAAGGAAAAGATGTGGTTGGAAAAAAAGTGTACAAGCAATAGGGATAACTGCACCCTGGAGAGGATTGTGAAACAAAACCCATTCAAAAATGTGGGGGAGATTCACAAAGAGCGGACTGCAGCTGGAGTCAGTGCTTCAAGAGCCACTACGCACAGACGTATGCAAGACATGGGTTTCAGCTGTCGCGTTCCTTGTGTCAAGCCACTCTTGAACAACAGACAGCGTCAGAAGCGGCTAAAGACAAAAAGGACTGGACTGCTGCTGGGTGGTCCAAAGTTATGTTCTCTGAGGAAAGTAAATTTTGCATTTCCTTTGGAAATCAGGGTCCCAGAGTCTGGAGGAAGAGAGGAGAGGCACACTATCCACGTTGCTTGAGGTCCAGTGTAAAGTTTCCACAGTCAGTGATGGTTTGGGGTGCCATGTCATCTGCTGGTGTTGGTCCACTGTGTTTTCTGAGGTCCAAGGTCAACGCAACCATATACCAGGAAGTTTTAGAGCACTTCATGCTTCCTGCTGCTGAACAACTTTATGGAGATGCAGATTTCATTTTCCAACAGGCACCTGCACACAGTGCCAAAGCTACCAGTCCCTGATTTAAGGACCATGGTATCCCTGTTCTTAATTGGCCAGCAAACTCGCCTGACCTTAACCCCATAGAAAATCTATGGGGTATTGTGAAGAGGAAGATGCGATATGCCAGACCCAACAATGCAGAAGAGCTTAAGGCCACTATCAGAGCAACCTGGGCTCTCATTACACCTGAGCAGTGCCACAGACTGATCGACTCCATGCCACGCCGCATTGCTGCAGTAATTCAGACAAAAGGAGCCCCAACTAAGTATTGAGTGCTGTACATGCTCATACTTTTCATGTTCATACTTTTCAGTTGGCCAAGATTTCTAAAAATCCTTTCTTTGTATTGGTCTTAAGTAATATTCTAATTTTCTGAGATACTGAATTTGGGATTTTCCTTAGTTGTCAGTTATAATCATCAAAATTAAAATAAATAAACATTTGAAATATATCAGTCTGTGTGTAATGAATGAATATAATATACAAGTTTCACTTTTTTAATGGAATTATGAAATAAATCAACTATTTGATGATATTCTAATTATATGACCAGCACTTGTAGTTGTCTTTGACCATGTCATGATGTCACATCCTCATTTTACAGATTTAAAATCTATTGTAGAACAATAAAGTTAATTTTTCTGTTGCTGTGTAAGATGACTGTAATACTTACCCGTTTGCTTTTTTTGTTTAAAGATCCTGTGGCGATTGTAAAAAACAGCAGCTAAAATCACCACCAGCAGAACAACAACAACAGCTATTCCTATTCCTGCTTTACCACCTGAAGACAGACCTGATACTGTAATGATAAAGACAGACAGACATTAGTGTGGATGTGTCTGATCTATAACAAACATTAGAAACATCAGCACTATTCACTGATCAGGCATAACATTATGAGCACTGACAGGTGAAGTAAATGACACTGATCATCTCTTCATCACGGCACCTGTTAGTGGGTGGATATATTAGGCAGCAAGTGAACATTTTGTCCTCAAAGTAAGTAAGTGTAAGGATTTGAGCGAGTTTGACAAGGGCCAAATTGTGATGGCTAGATGACTGGGTCAGAACATCTCCAAAACTGCAGCTCTTGTGGGGTGTTCCCGGTCTGCAGTGGTCAGTATCTATCAAAAGTGCTCCAAGGAAGGAACAGTGGTGAACCGGCGACAGGGTCATGGGCGGAGACTCATTAAAGGCTGGCCCGTGTGGTCCGATCCAACAGACGAGCTCCTGTAGCTCAAACTGCTCAAGAAGTTAATGCTGGTTCTGATAGAAAGGTGTCAGAATACACAGTGCATCAGTTTGTTGCGTATGGAGCTGCTGACCAGTCAGGGTGCCCATGCTGACCCCTGTCCACCGCCGAAAGAGCCAACAGTGGACACGTGAGCATCAGAAACAACGAGTTTGAGGTGTTGACTTGGCCTCCAAATTCCCCAGATCTCAATCCAATGGAGCATCTGTGGGATGTGCTGAACAAACAAGTCCGATCCATGGAGGCTCCACCTCACAACTTACAGGACTTAAAGGATCTGCTGCTAACATCTTGGTGCAGATCCCACAGCACACCTTCAGGGGTCTAGTGGAGTCCATGCCTCGACGGGTCAGGGATTTTTGGCAGCAAAATTGGACCAACACAATATTAGGGAGGTGATCATAATTTTATGCCTGATCAGTGTACAACCTGAGTGAATATCTGATACTGTAATGATAAAGACTGTCAAGTCGTTCCCCAGTCTAGGGGTATTAGGAACATTGAACAATGTGAAATAATCTGAGAGAGACAAGGAGGTTTTCCTGTCCCACATGTTTGTGCAGACACTATACACCTTTGCCCCTTGTCCTCCACAACTGTCTCGTGATGAATATGAAACACTGAAGGATGTGTCTGACTACAAACTTCACACACAAGGCAGTTGTCACATTCCTTATTTGGGTCAATGACGTGACGGGTCATTTTTTTTTGGCCTTAATAATAATAAAAAAACAAAGATATGACATCCAAAGCATGTAAGAAAAATGTCTGGAAAAATGAATTTCATTGATGTCATTCGGAGTAACCAATATAAAGGGACCATTTTGAATCAAGTCATGCGGTCAATATCATGTGACAGGATGTGACATCATTCAGACACCTGCAAAGGACCACATGATCATGAAGCAAAGTAACAAAAGGTGTGTTCGAGCTCATGTAGTGCCGCACAGACCGATCGGCGGCTGACTTGAAGCAGTGCATGCCGGTAAGAAATTTTGTCCGACTTGTAAAAAATACCAAAAGCAATGTTAATTGATTATAAAAACCACATAATCTCATTGTTAACACTTAATACAACTAAAAAATTAATTATATCTCCATTGTTTGGTGAGTGGGGGGGGCTATCTGGAATGACTTGCTTCTTCTTTATCTGTTTTATCTATTTTTAAATCTAAGTTAGAAACATTTGTTTGACAAAGCATATATTACATGTTGAAGCAACCTTACATTGTAATTTATTGTTATATTATGAAGCACTAATTTTAGTGTATTTTATGGTATTTTTCTACAATTCTTTGTGTAGAGGTTTTATTGCTTAATTTTTCTTTTTGTTTTTACTTTTTGTGCTTTTCTGTGTTTTTAGCTATTGTAAAGCACATTGGACAATGTAGGTTGTATTTAATTGTGCTATGTATATAAATTGCCATTGCTATTTTTTCCTCAAAAATGTTCAACATCGTTGTTTTACTTTTATTTATTTTTTTGTAAAGGGCGTTTGACTTGTGCCCTGTCCAAATACCCACACTTGTGGCCTTTGCACGTGACCACTTGTCTACGTATATGACTATTTCCTGCATTTGGCTCAAGTGTTCAAGTGGGCATGAACTAACAGAAGACAATATTAAAATTGTGGTGCTTCTTTAAGTGATAAGCAGTTGCAAACATTGTACAAAATACACACAGCCCACTCATCATTGCACCAATAAAATGTGCAACACTTTATATTTTACTACCAAATCATATGTAATATATAATTAATTTAACTTACAGTCGAATGTTTTCCCTGACATCTCGCGATTTCGGGGCATGCGAGTACCCGAACATAATGCATGATGGGATACGCTTAGCCTCGAATACTGCTCAGAAGCGGTATTCAAGATAGTGTGGGTTTAGTGTGCATTAAGGGCACTGCACTTGGGCATTTTTAAGACATGGGACATGTCTTGCACACTTACTTCCTGTCGCATGCCCGAGCTCTCAAGTGGCCAAGACCGCAAGTGTGGGTATTTGGACAGAGCATAAGTCTTTGCACGTTAGCTTTGTAAACTAAAACGCGTGAACTTTCCAACATGATTATGTAAAGTGTAAAATCATGGACCCTAGTGCAAGATGAGCATTTGTGGTTAAAAAGTATATAAATTTGTATTTTTTTAGAAAATGAGCGATGGTTTCTCTAGATTAGACTCTTATTCCTCGTCTGGGATCATGTAGAGCTCTTTGAAGCTGCACTGAAACTGACATTTAGACCTTCAACCCGTTGAACCCCAGTGAAGTCCACTATATGGAGAAAAATCCTGGAATGATTTCCTCAAAAACCTTCATTTCTTTTCAACTGAAGAAAGAAGGACATGAACATCTTGGATGACATGGGGGTGAGTAAATTATCTGGAAATTTTTATTTAAAAATGAGCTAATCCTTTAAACTCAGTCCAACATATTATAATCCAGTAAGCACGGTCAGTATGATCCTATACGGTCTTGCATGATCATACACGTAGTTCGCGTTTTAGCATGTTCTTGCATGGTCAAAAACTGTGTGCTTCCCCATTACAAATACACACCTGTTGTTTCATAAAATTTTTTAACAGTTAACATTTTTATCAGAAGCTAGACAACAGCCAGTATTTATCACCGGTCTGTTCACAGGTGTCATGAATTGTAATGCATATAACGGTGTTTTAGCTAATTAAAGGCCTGGGGAAGAAGTTTTGCATTCTGAAAGAAAATAAATAATCATAATACAAATAATGACTTGAGTTACTCACCACTGGCAGTGACATTGAATCTCTTGTATAACGTCTGTTTGCTGCTGCTGCTGCTGCTGATCTTCACTGTATAAAGTCCAGAGTCTGTGGTTCTGGTGTTTGTGATGGTCAGAGATCCAGTATTGTTCAGCTGCAGTCTGTCTCTGAATCTCTCATCAGTATCGTCATATAATGGTGAGCTCTTGGCCTCTATATCATGTTTGGCTATGAGTTTTCCATCATCTCCAAACCTCCACACTATCAGCTCATCTCCGTGTGGCTCAGTAACATCAGTATGAAGAGTGAGAGAATCTCCCTCCATAACGCTCTTCATTTCAAAATCAATGACGGGTGGAGAGTCTGCAAGACACAGATTCACAGACAGAGAATAAACGTATTGTTACTGGCAGAACTGACAATCAGATCAGGTGTTTGTCTAGGTTCAATGCATAATAAATACATATTTTTTCTATTTCTAAAATAATTGCTCCTGATTTTATTTGTTTTGGAACTATTAATCATCTTCCAGGCCAAACTGCGTGTAAAATTTAAGTCACATCTTATGGATTTCTTTCTAAAACTGTATTCAGAACATGACTTTGATATTGCGAGACTGCTGAACAAAAGTGCAACTTTATAAAGAGGGAATGAGGGAAAATCTCATGTTAATGGATCTAGAATCTAAAGATGAGCTACATTTACATCATTTAGCAGACAGGGTCCACACATAATTAATATTTGCTTGTTGCACTTTTTGGATAGCATTTTAATTCATAAAATAAAAACAAATGTAATAACATCTAAATTATTTAAATAATAAATGTGTTCTCACCGTAGACTGTAACACTGAATGCCATAGATGAGGATCCAGTGCTGTGGTTGATATGCAGTTTATAAAGTCCAGAGTGTTTGCTTCTCATGTTCTTGATGGTCAGAGATCCAGTCTGATGATCCACCTGCAGTCTGCCTCTGAATATGTCAGTGTGATAGGGGTATGAGACCTCATTCTTTACAGTTTCAGCAATGACTGCACCTAAATCTCCAAACCTCCATTGTGTCAGAATAATTCCCTGTATTTCAGTAGAATCAATGTTTAGAGTGACAGAGTCTCCCTCCATCACTGACACTGACTTCAGTCTGTCTTCATCAACACCAATCACACCTGGAGAAGAGAGAGAAACAGTTTCTCAGAGATAACTGAAATCAGTTCAGTCTTTTAAACAAAATTTGTCTAAAATATCTTAAAATGTAATAAATGAATATATTTTGTATTTATGTATGTATGTATGTATGTATATATTTGCACTATCAAAATGGTATTAAAATTATGTAGAAGTCATTGCTTTGTTATGAGAAAGAATGTTCAGAATAATGAAGTCATGTGGTCACTATCATGTGACAGGATGTGAAATCATTCAGACACCTGCAAAGGACCACATGGTCATGAAGCAAAGTAACTAACTCTCTTTTAACTGTTTGAAACATTCATGTTTTTACTTGTTCATTCGCATGTCCCGAAACATCAGGTCATTCGGTACAACCACTATAAAACATGGACTTGGACAATGAAACATTTTATATTTAGTACTTTTGCTAAATATCAGCCTGTTAGCATTGTTTGAAAATATTGTCATTTGGTAAAACTGAAATTTTGGTTAAACCGAGTAACTTTTTTGGTCACATTTTGACCATCTTGTAAAAAATGTCAATGTGTTAATTGATTATAAAAACCACAATCTCATTGTTAACACAACTTCAAAATGAATTATATCTCCATTATGTTTTTTTTACACTTTTAAAAACCTTATTTGTCAACAACCCAAATACAAATGAGAAATATTTAAAAATAAGTGGAGAAATATTTAAAAATAAGTGGACAAATACAGATTTTTGAGGAACTGATTGTTGTCATTTAATTTCAATACAGTTAATTTCACTAATTTTGGATCAATAAACATTGTTTAAAACAGTGATTGCTGATCACTAAAACAGAATCAATTAAAAGCACTTGTTTCTAAGCCGGTAATGCTGTACTCTAAACACTGAAGTGACACGAAAAGTGTGACAAATCTTTAGACATAAACTGTAAATTTACATAAACGATGTTTGTAAGGATCTTGCATTAAAATATTAATATAAGCAAACATGAATTAAAAACGTGAAACACTCACAAAATTCTGCAGCTCTTATTAGTATTGCTGATAATGAGTAAAGATAGTGTAATCAGGCAACTATTGTTTTCACGTCCAACACTTAATATTTTACAGAAATGACAAAAAAATATTATTTTAAATATTATTAAAGTAATACCACAAGTCATACCATCATTATGTATACTATCCAGCAGCTATTAATCTTAAACTATACACATGTGATAGTAGCATAAATATCAGATGTGATTTATTGCTCAGGGTAATATATCAATCCTGTGTTGATCATGCCTTTAGAGGTAGGCTACACTGTTATATAGTTTGGAAAGATTGTAATGTTTGTATTGTTGAATACAAAGCACAATTAGGTTAATAAGACAGTTCCAATTAAATTTTGTTAAACTGTCCTTTTATATCTAAGGGGATACTGGGGTGCTCTATGGAGTGTTATACTGTATACATGATATACAGTTAAATAGTTTTTCTATCAGTGAGTGCTATGCCTNAGAAATTTTTAAAGAAGTCAGTTTAATAAAATTATTTCATCATCGGGCTCTGTGCTTTGAAAGGGCATTAACATGAGCAGTACAGAGCCCATCTTTTCTCATATCATGATTTTCCCCAATATTCCAAATCTATTGTCACCATTTGAAAATTGTCAGAAAAGCAAATATCTTCCTCACAAGATGTTGCGCTGCCAGGAGAAGCGAAACTGAATACTGACACGTGGGAACTATACGAACTTACATGCTGAAGAAGAGGAAAAACCAGAACTGCCCTACTCTATTTCTTCAAGACAGTGCAAGATGGTTTGGGTAAACGTGTATTCTTAAAAATTAACTCATAAATGACTTAAATAGACTTAAAATTGGTTTACCACCGAACTAAAGCCATTATCATTATCATTTAACGTTTAAATTCCCATGAAGCAACCGAAATCCGACATTAATCCCAAATGTTTTGTGTCATGATGCAGCTTTCTAAATGCTGGTCTGAATTAATGCATTTTTGACGCTTTAAAAATCGTCTATACCTTGAAAGACGTGAAGGAAACAAACGAGCAATTGCAAAAGTAAGTGAAGAAGGATTCATCTGGATCAATGTTAGGCTATTACATATATATATATGTGAAAATGAACTAACGTTACGGGCCTAGAACAGTTCAAGACGAGAACCAAAATGAACAAAATCACACTTACCGTATATTAAAAATAAAAACAGAAGGATGTTTAAAGTGTTTCTCATAATGTTGTAGTTTCGATATTCCATATATACTATAATCATGAATGAAGTGTGTCCTAGTTCCAAAGTTCCATAAGCTCCCTTACTTCCTTTTCCTTACTGTTCCCAAGTTCCAACAGGTCAGTACGGGGGCCGGGAAGTGCAAAAACATTACAAAGTGTAAAACACTTTTACGAAGCTCGAGACAAATTTACATTTTGGAAAACATTTTTACCTATAATAAAACACAATTACATGAAAAAACACTTTTACCAATCCCGAAACAAATTTACAATGACAGATTCTTCACGGAAAGGGAATGTACCACACACCGGAAGTGACGCGGTGAAAGGTGTTGTTGTAGTTGGTGAGCGCGGTAATTCGTGTTGTGGAGTAAATGGCGTAAATAAAGTTAATGGTGACCGAGATGAATCGCCTTCGATAATGAATGTGATATTGCGTGGCTTGTCAGTGATCTACGGCTCTGTCTATTAAATGGCGCTCCATTTGAAAGCAGGTGATGGCGATTTAGCGGTAATCAGGGAACCGGCTTTACTGACGAAATGCGCGTGACAATCGCATGCGATATATCGCCCATCCCACATGAAACTGATTTAAAACACTCCCGTTATTTACAGACCCTTATGTAGCAGCACCTGATCTACGGACACAGCAGTGCATCATGTATAAGATCATTATGTTTGTAGCGTGATCCATTAAAACGTACAATATAGATTTTCAATATATATTATTGTGTTCTTAAATGAGAAGTTCAGAGGGCATGGTTGATTGGGCGTGCGAGTGTTTGGGTGGACGTTTGATACCACGACTCCACCTCCAGGCTCCAAACTGACGTTTTTGCTTAAAGGGTTAGTTCACCCAAAAATGAAAATTCTGTCATTAATTTCTCACCCTCGTGTCGTTCCACACCCGTAAGACCTTCATTCATCTTCAGAACACAAATTAAGATATTTTTGATGAAATCCGATGGCTCAGTGAGGCCTGCAGGGAGCAATGACATTTCCTCTCTCAAGATCCATTAATATACTAAAAACATATTTAGGGGTTCAAGCACGTAGTGCTGAAACCCTATTGTATCTGTTAGGATTTTTATTTTTATTATTATTTTTCTCGTGCCGTAAAACTGATCGTGCAGCCTAAACCATAAGTGCTAGAGACTTGAAACTTTATCAGATGCTAGTACAAAAATTGAGGAGAGGTTGACAAAGTATGACCCAAATCGGCCAATAGGTGGCGATAATAATTTATACAATAATTAATTATATACTCATAATTTTTCCGCCATTTTGAATTTTGTCAAAAACCTACTTTTGCGAACTAGTCCTACGTTTTTCGCCCGATCAGAACCAAACCAGTGCAGAAATGTTCTCTGGAGTCTGAATATCAATAATTATCAAAAATTAAAGCTGCATGCAGCATTTATCGGGGTTCAAGCATTTAAGGCCGTTTGTCTTATTTATTAAGCATGTAACCACTTAACTCATAGAAGAACAACTATGATATGCTAAAACAAACACATAGAAGGAAAAGGTTTAAACAATAATACTTGATACATAAGAAGCATGCTTACACACACACACACACACACACTCTAACAATAGTCACAAACAAGATAAAGAAAAAGCACACAATACCTTTCTCCACTTTCAGTGTGAAATTAGACCTTTCATCACTTTCTTTGAGCATAGGTTAATGCTAGGGACAGTTAGCCACTGCTATCACACAACTAATGTTGCACAATGTCACAAGCAAACACATAACCCAACAACATTCAATCTGGATCAAGGGAGAAGTTTGTCTCCTTCAACAAGCTCTGTACTGCCCCAATATACTCCCAGGCTGCATCCGAAACCGCCTACTTCTCTACTATATAGTAGGGGAAAAGCAGTAGGCCAGCGAAAAAGTATGTCCGAATCCTTAGTATTCATAAAAGAGTAGTCGAGAATTACCTGGGTGACATCTACTTCTCGCAAGATTCGGACGTGCGTCTACTTAAAGTGCGTCTGAATATGCCTACTTATCTACCATATAGTAGGGGAAAATAGTATGTGAAAGGAGTAGTATGTCCGAAAACCTCAGTAATCATAAAAGAGTAGTCGAGAAGTTCCCGGATGGCTTACTGCTCCCGCCCAGATTCTGAAGTGTTCATCCGATGGACACTTTTCTATCCCAGGAGGCCACAGGAGAGGATACGTCACACTCGAACACGGAGGAGAAAAGCGGCGCACATGTTTTTAAATGTGAGTATTAAAAACCAAAAACATGGTTCCTTGTGTTAAAATCGCATTTGATTAACTACTGTAGAGTAAACTGCTGAAGTGTTGAAGGTGTAAAGACGCTAGACAGTATAGTATAGTTGTGATTTTACTGTAAAAACACGTTTTGTTATGTACAGCTAACAGGGGATCTTCAATAACCACACGTTCGTCTCCAAAGTGGATTTACATGAATTCTAAACCATATACATCATAAAGTCGATTACTAAGTGTTTATTTAACATCTGACAGGAAAATATTCAATAAGTGTTGCAGATAATGAGTACATCACAATATGAAATATACATCCGAGTGATGTGTGCTATTATGAAGAATTCAATGTTGCCAACACTTTACATGAATGTAAGTAAATGCATTAAAAACACAAGTTTTTTTAAAAGTTTTCTAACAGTTATAGCGCCACCTATGGTCCAATCTCCATAAAAATTGGTGTGATGCTTTATAGTCAGACCCTGCATGTGGTCACCATTTTTTGTGAAGTTCTGAGATTTCGTTTAGGTTTTAGGCTACGTTTACACGTGGGCAGCTTTTTTCATAAACGGACATTTCAACCTCTCCGGTTTCAAAAATAACATCATGCACACATGTCAGTTTTCAGAAAAGTGTTCATTTACACGTACCCGTGTATATATGACGTCAAGAGTGTAACGAGCACCTCAAGCCCACGTAAGCCAATCAGAATCCCGAATTCCTCTTGAACTGATTCGAAGTTGTTGCAAAATTGCTGATCTCCGAGCACTCATTCGTCTCTGCTCCTCGACATAATGGAGCAGCTGTATTTGCAAATGCAAACACACGAGAAGAGTTTGCACCAACATAAATGCGACTGCTACTCTGAACGCTTCCATGATCACATAATCAAAATAACCATGTACGTGTAAACGGGGCCTTATATGCTTTTGGGTATATTTAGCCACTCCCACTTTTTAAATGACCCTGTTATAGCGAGCCAATGGGTAAAGTTCAACTTTTTTTGATAATTATTGATCTAGAGAGTCCAGAGAATTGTCCTGCAGTGGTTTTATTCCGATTGGGCGAAAAACCTAGGACTAGTTCGCAAAAGTAGGTTTTTAAAATATTCATGAATAATTAATGAACAGTTTGATTGACAGCATTGGTTCTTGAGGCAAAATTGCTCAGAATAAAGAGATCTATCAAGTGATATGCATATTGTGTGGATTTATGAAAACCCTGTGATTAGCTGAGTCATGAATCTCGTTAGCGCCAACTAGCGGACGATTTTTATTCAAAATTCTTACAGACCTCCAGGCCCATGAGTCGATCATGCACACTGAGTTTGGTTCCGATCGGCCTCCGTTAACCTTGTCTAATAGGTGCTCAAAATTCATTGGCTGATGGCGGCCATGTTTTCTGAGATACGCCAGTGTCCTCATAGACCGTCATGCCCCTTTCGACCAAGACATTGCATGCCAAATTTTAAGTCAATCGGACAAACGGTTGCATAGTTCTAGCCGTTTTCATGGTTTTTTCGAGTTATAGCGCCATCTAGTGGCCAGTCGTCACGATTTTTTTATCATTAAAAAAATTAGCCCGTACACATGTATACCGAGTTTGGTGTGAATATCTTATTTCATTCTCGAGTTATAGCCATTTTAGTAAAAGTGGCTCTGCCCACATCGTACATTTTGGCACCCCTTAGCGACCGTGAAACAAAATTTCAACTTTTTTTTTGATAACTTTTGATATACACATTCCAGAGAACATTTCTGCACTGGTTTGGTTCCGATCGGGAGAAAACCCTAGGACTAGTTCGCAAAAGTAGGTTTTGGACAAAATTCAAAATTGCGGAAAATCTTTCCAGGCAGAAATGAAATCGGAGATATACGTTTTGTCCGTCTTGAGGATTACAGGGATTAATAAGACACTTGATTCTAGGACAAACACTCTAGGAGTTATTTACTACTTTTGATCGCTGTAGCGCCACCTATTGGCCGATTTGGGTCATAGTTTCTGAGGTTCTCCCCAAATTGAGGACTATCATCTGGCAAAGTTGTGTAGAAAACTTCAAATGAGCTTCAACATGCCTTTTCTTCAATAATGGAGCTTTGTGTGGTGAGTGTGCATGGAGGCTGTGGCAGTGGAGTGCATTTCTTACTGTTTTCTCTGTGACAACTGTATCCGCTGCCTCCAAGTCTTTCTGAACCTCTTTCTGAGCAGTTCTTGGGCTACTCTTCTGACTAACCCTCTGACTTCTGTCAGTTGTGGAAAATGGTCCCAATGGTGCTTACAGGAACATTTAGGAGCTGGAAAATCCTTCTGGAACCAGTACCGTTGTTATGTACGGCAAAAATCTTGCTGTGAAAGTCTTGGGAGAGCTCTTCCTCTACCCATCATGAGATGTCCAATGCTTGCATTCAGAGTTGGGTAAGCCTTTTTTAACCTAACAACATGCACTAACCCAACTGATTCTAATCTGCACAGGTAGGTAGAGCTACTTAGTGAAATCTGTTGCTTTCTTGACTTGCCTTAGTGTACTGCTTTTTCTTAGTGTGTTCAATATTTTTTTCCCATGTCATTTTACTTTATTACACATTTTTATAGATTGTAGTATTATGATTTCCTTAATTGTACTGATTTATTGAGCTAATACCAACGTCTGGTCAAAATTTTATGTGAATTGCTTTGGAACTTTGCACTGTTAACGATTTTCTTGTATTTTTACAGTACTGGCAGCACGGTTGCCAGCAAGTTACTGTATTTTGATTTACAGTAATTGTACAGTGATTCAATTTACAGTACACAAGAACAGTACTGTAATTCTACAAAACAGTACTGTACTATAATAAAAACATTTTTTAACATATTCAATACTTATTTTACCTGCTGTATTTCAGTTTCCACCATTTTACAGAAGCTTTATCACATGCCTCTATCTAAAATATTCTGTTTACAGGGTGTTAATTGTAACGAGACGGGACACGGCGTAGGATCCATGTGCAGGCTTTATTGAACAGATCTCGTGGTCAAACAGTCAATGGTCAAACAGTGGCAAACAGGTACAGCAAAGGAAAGACAAATACGTGGTTGAAGAACAGGCAGTAGATCAGGGCAGGCAGATATCAGTCACAAGTCCAAGACAGAGCAAATAATCCAAAGGACAGGCAGCAGAGAATCATACACGGGAAACAGACTGGGTCAATAACAGGCAGACAAAAACAATGACAAACGCTCAGAAATGCAAACCGTAGTAATACAAGACCTCGCAAAGAGTGTGAGAATGAGAGTGGCTTAAATAGTCCAGGTAATGTGCTGCAGCTCGGTGCGGGTGATTGCTTATTGGTGGAGTGAGTGCAGGCGATTGGCACGGGGGATTATGGGAAATGGAGTCCGGGATTGACTGAAACTGTAACATTGATGTTCTTAAATATATTTCAAATATTAATTAATCTGTTCTGAAAGGGCACCACTTTTCTTTTCTTTTTTTATATTTCAGACATTTCTAATGTTTTATGGAGAAATATAGAAAGTATATTAGCAAAACTTTACTTCATTAATGTTAAATACCTCATTAATTATGTTGACTAATAACCTCTAGTGTCTGTCCTGCAGTTACTGCAACACCTGAGGACCATATTCAATTCAAAACTGTCATACATCGTGTCACGGGTTACTCTTGTGGCGCAAGTCGATTTGTGCAGCAAGCTAGTTATTTTATTTAGTCTATAAAGTTTTAAATATGGATATTTTTCTTGCAAAATTGCATCGCTTCCCGTCAGTTGTATGGATTACTTTTTTTAAGAATGGATGCATTATTTTTGACTTGAAAACGTAGAACCCCCCCCATTCACAATCATTATAAACCTTGGAGGACTAAGCATATTTTTAAATATATCTCTGATTGTGTTCGTCTGAAAGAAGATAGTACTAGCTATACAAATCTGTTGTTAACCTTTAATAATAATTTCCTCATTAGTAGAGAGATTTTTTTCCCTTAAAAAAAAGGTACATGTATCCTACTATATATCCAAATAATCATTAAATCACAGGCTTATGAATTATTATTCCCCCGCAGGAATAGTTCTCACTCCTAGCTGAACTCAAAACTTTTTGTTGTTGTTAAGATCAGCTTCCAACTAGAAAATAATATGATTGTTGTGGTCATCTTTCAATGTTAATGACCTGAATTATATGACATATGATTTACATTTTTATATTTGGCAGATGCTTTTATCCAGCGCGACACACACAGTGTGTGTAGATCTTTGCATTATTTTGTTTGTGTGTGTGTGTGTGTGTGTGTGTGTGTGGTTAGTGGGCTGGTGGGCTGGTGACGTGGCTCGGTGAGTGAATTCCGTGCATTTTTTCCCCGTGAGCTCCGGTCCTCCGGATCTACAGCAGATTCCCAGAAGAGACGCAGAGCTGAACCGTGTGACAGTGAGTATCGTATGGCGTCAAATTGACGAGCTGAATTCAACACGGGTGGATCCAAACTTTATCCTTATTCAGACACGAGTTTCTCTGGCGGTGTGTGTGTGTGTGTGTGTGTGTCGGGCGGGTCTGGTCTTGTTATCGCGTGCGTTCGTGATTTTAGATTTCGTTTGATGGCGAATGTTCACAAGAAAACTTTCAGCTCGTGGCGTAAATGTTTTGGATTGTGCAAAAAGCGACAGATGCGTGATTTACTTTTGCATAGATGCAGTTATTGTTTTGCTCTGAAACAATCTTCACTCAGAAATTTCCAGTACATTTCACAAATAATTACAAAGAAACGACAAGTAACATGAAAAGCGTCACTTGTTTTTTTGTAAAACATTCTACAATAACCTTTTCTTTTTCTTTTTAACTTTGTGTGACTGCTAACGGATCGAATAATGTTATCGATATCATATTCAGAAAAATTTTGAATTTTATTCTCTCCCATGTTCTTTCAAACCTGGGTAGAATACATTTTCTTCTCGGTTGTAATTATAATATTGATAAAATACCAGTAAAACTATCGGAATTTCATCGCCAGGCCTTTTTATCGTGGTCATTGATTTTCAAACATAACTTTTCACCACATAATTATTATATATGGAATAATAAGGACATTTTATATAAGCGTAAATCACTTTTTATGAAACATTGGTTTGATAATAACATCATATTGGTGAACCAGTTATTTAATTCAAATGGTTTTCTTTTCACCTATAATGAGTTTTTGGCATATTACAAGATTCATGTAACTCCAGGGGACAATGCAAAAGTTTTTGGAGCAATATATTCTAAAGTCTGCATGCTGTTCAGATCTCAGGAAAGAATTAACAGTCAACAATGGTCCCCATCCACTAAAATGAACTCTTATGTTGGTGATATTTGTTTTCCTCTTAATTCAAAAAACAGATCTATAAGAGAGTTATTTCAAATAAATATTATATGTTTGCCTTATATTTACTCTTATTGGAATCGATTGACAGACGATATTTCTTGGAAAAAGGTCTGGCTTATACCTAATCAATATTGAATTACAAACAAAGTCAAAGAGGTATCATTCAAAATTATACATAGGATTTACCCAGTGAAGCATTACCTTGTAAAATTTAAAAATGATATTGACGTTAAATGCACTTTCTGTGACAATTGCCCTGAAACTGTGATTCATCTGTTTTGGCACTGCCCATTGGTAAGACCATTTTAGCAAAATATTTGTGATTTTATAGCAAAAAATATTTATAACCAATCTGTGTTATTATGGAAGGATGTAGTATTTGGTCATATGGAGGATTGTAAAAACAAGCACAACCAGATATATATAAAAAACTTTATACTTTTAATGGCAAAGTTCCATATTCATAAATGCAAATTTTTTGCAAAAAACCCTGTTTTATATCTTTTGAGAGAGAAGTTGAACATTATATTGACTCTATACGATATTCTTTGAAACAAAAAGCACTTAAAACTTTAAAAATTTGTAAACTTTTCAATATTTTTTTCTAGATTTTATTTAAGCCCCCTCTAGTGTAATTTTGTTTTGTTTGTTACATATATGCTGTTATATATTGTATTTTGATGTTTTTGTAACACATTTTCTAATAAAAAAAAATAAATAAAAATCATATTCAGAAACATTAATTCAAACACTGTGATATTTATAACACTTTTAGTCAGAACAAAGGTATTACTTTTAATTTTTACCCTTTCATGTATGAATTATTATAACCT
The DNA here is from genome assembly GCA_003731715.1 of Anabarilius grahami. NCBI lineage: Eukaryota > Metazoa > Chordata > Actinopteri > Cypriniformes > Xenocyprididae > Anabarilius > Anabarilius grahami. The sequence continues at coordinate 5,641,964 of RJVU01046259.1, forward strand.
CAGTTAGTTTTTTCCCCTATGTTTTTGTTGCTCTTGGTCCATGAAAAACAAGATTTGAAATAATTTTTTTACACATATTTTTGAAAAAAAGATTTTCAGATTCCACTTGAGTAGACAGCATGCGTTTATGGTTTTAACTGAGAGATACTGTGTTAAATATGATAATACAGAAATAACACAGCAATATTGTGTGTATTTAACAAACCAATGAATAAAATTATATAAAATCATGTGAAAACTATAAAATATACAAAAAAATAAACGCAAAAAAATACAAAAAATAAACGCAAAATATTGCAAATGCAGTTGAACTTTGTGTATCTTTGATATCAGAACATGAGGAGGTGATTCCATCAGAGATCTTTACAACCTTTCAAGGTAAAACTGGAAACCCAACTCAGATTATGTAGAAAACACTCACACTCCCTCCAGTTTACCGGAGTATGTCGATTTACAACGTAATCAGATTATTTTTGATGTAAGGAGTGAAGTAATGCATTAGAAATGAGGTGCATTACGTAATCAGATTACTTTTTAGATGTTACGATTAATGCATTACAAGTAACATGCATTATGTAATGAGATTACTTTTTTGATGTAACAAAGTAATGCATTACAAGTAAGGTGCATTACACAATCCGATTACTTTTTGATGTACGGAGTAAAGAAACGCATTACAAGTAACGCATTACGTAAACGGATTACTTTTTTGATGTTACGAGTAAAATAATTACAAATACAAATAATTACAAATTACATTACAAATAATTTAATGCAAGTTTTGTGCGTTTCTTTACTCCTTACATCAAAAAGTCATCTGATTACATAATGCATGTTATTGTAATGCATTTCTTTGTTATCAGATTACATTTTCAATGTTACGAGTAATGCATTTCAAGTCACATACATTAAGTATGTAATCACATTACGTTTTTTGACGTTTACATTCTAATAACACAAATACATTTACAGTCAAAAAAGTTACTGCAGATGAAGTATTAAAAAAACCAGTCACAGTAATAGTATGAATTGTACATGTGCTACAACATTTTTTTTTTTTTTTTACCTGCAAGAGTCTCCTAGGAGAGAATAGATGGATATTCCGGAGCAACTTGGCATTTCTGACTGGCCATCTGCCATCTTGGTTTGGAGGGAAAATAAAATGACACACAACGGCTTGCCACTTGGTGGTAGTGTATAGGATGATGCACTAGGGTCCACTGTAGAGGTTGATGTGCAATGCCATCCAAACCCATGCATATACAAGAAAATGATGTAAACTTGCAATTGTGACAAAAATATCAACTGTATAGAATATATTTTATTCTGTGGTTGAAACAAGCTTCCATAGATATCTGTAAATGAAAAGGATGTGATGCAAATTTACAGTGCAAATGTGGCAGTGATGATGATGATAATGATGATGATGATGATGTATGTTATTTTCCAGTTGAGCATTAGAATTATTGGCAGTTGAAAGCGTAATCAAATGAGCCAAATAACAAAGGAATGAGTGTGAATTGTGTTTGTGTGAGGAATGTCCGGCAGACACAAGCTGAAGGCCGATGAAGGTCTGATGATGATGCAGGAGCTGGAGGACAGACTCAAGGAACACACTGATAAACTGGAGCACATCCGTCTGTCGGCCGTGGACCTGCGGGACGCTTTATCAGAGGTTTGCTTCTCTCTCCTCATCACTGCTGTTGTGTGTTTGTGGATGAGCAGCGTCTCATGTGCTTCATCTGATCCTCACAGAACAATGACGATATGAAACAGTGCATCTCTGAGCACGTGGACTGGCTCGGACAGCTGACCGATCGCGTGGAGACTCTACAGATGAACACGGCCGTGTTTGTGCAGGTCTGTGAACTCCAGCTGCTTTTATCTGACTCCAGACACTGAACACAAGCTTTACTGCAGAACCTGCAAACCAGCGACTGCAGCGAGTGAGCAGAAGTGTGTTGTGTACACAGCGGAAATGATTTTCTTATTTATTTTTGTCTTACTTTCCAGTACAAATATCTAACCATTCTTACATCAAGATACATTTATTTGAGAAGCAAAATTACATTATATTAATTATTGTTTTCTGACATTTTTGTTGTTGTTTAAAATTACATATCTGCTAAGGGGCTAAGGAAAAAAATCTTGTTTTCCTTTTTAAGTAAGTTTATTATAAAATAATATTTATATCCCCACTTAATTTTGATACTTTTTTTTTAGAAAAACGGTTTTAATATATTTGCTTTCATTTTGCTTTCAAAGTAATTATATCTTGAGATTATTTGTATTGAAATCAAGACAGACAAGACAAAATATATATTAATTTAAGAAGCAAAATTGCATTATATTAATTGTTTTCTCACCATTTTTTTAAAAAAAGAAGAAAATCTTGTTTTCCTTTAGAAGCAAGTTTATTATAAAATAACTGTATTTTTCCCCACTTAATTTTGATTTTTTTTTTCTTTGTTTTTTTTTAGAAAATATCTTTGCTTTCATTTGCTTTCCAAGTAAATCTTGAGATTATTTTTACATAATACTGACAAAATATACATTTATTTGAGAAGCAAAATACATGATATATGCCACACACATATATATTTCTTCTTTTTTCTTGTTTTAAGCATAAGCTCACTCAATTTTTATAAATTTTTAATTTTTAATATCTTTGGTCACTTTGCTTTCCAAGTAAATATATTTTGAGATTATGTGTACGGAAAACAAGACACAGATAAGACAAAAGATTTAAGAAGCAAAATTTGAAGAATGTATCATTTTTTTCATACATTTTTGTTTAAAACAAGACAAAATATGTGGCAATGAAAAATAATCTTGCTTTATATATATATATATATATTGTCTTGTTTTAAGCAGAAACTCACTTAATATTGATATACTTGTTTTTTGTTTTAGAAAACAAGACTTAATATCTTTGGTGATTTTTCTTCTCAAGTAAATATATCTTGAGATTATTTGTACTGGACAAGACATCAAAAATACTAAGAGAATGAAACTCAATTTTTGCAGTGAAACACATTTTTGATTCATTTGTACAGCACTTTTCACAATAAACACTCACTCAATGGCTGCTGCTCGACTGGTGCAAGACTGTCCGGTAGTGTTTGATTCAAAATCGGCCATCTTTGCTCATAGCCAATCATCTGAGCTGTAAATGTCACGTGACGGTCTCACTCTGGAGCAGTCTTGTATTGTAACTGCCATTGTGTTTAAAATTATTTATGATTTTTGTTTTATTGTTTGTGCAGATGAACGCCAAACCCCGCAGTTTTAGGGGCAAACAGCAGGGGCGCAGAAACTCCGCCCGCTGGGGCCGGTCACATGTGATTGATGACGCCCAATCAGAATACGGCTGGTCTCCCGTCCGCACTCGACGCAACAGTGACGCCGCGTCTGAGATGTCGTGTGCTTGGTAGACATCACAGTGCTGAAGGCATTAATACTTCTACAGCTTATTTGAGTGTTTCATTATTACTCTCCATTAACTATCATCAGTACTTTTCCTTGTCCAAACATGATCACTGTAACGGCAGCCTAGAAAAATGAAAATCATGGAGGTTTGGAACGACATGAAGACCCAAACAACTGCTGGAGAGAATCAGCTTTTCCACATTTATACTGGCCCTGATAATCATCACATACACTTAACACTTGCTCTATTCCTGTAAATAGTTTTTTTGTGAATGAATGACTCTCTCTAGCAGTTGCTCTGTTCTTTGTTGTTCTTGCACCACCTGCTTGTGAGGACGACTAACAGCAGATGGAGATCATGCGTCGGCAATCTACTGCTATTCCTGAAATGTTGAATATTCTGTCGAATTTGAACCACTGAATTTGTGGAAGCGAATTTGTAAAGCTAAATTAAATGGACCAAAAATTGCCTGTTAAATATTTTAGGTAGTTTTTACGCAGACTGAATATGTTGGAAGTGAAATCTGAAAGGTGAATATGAATCTCTGAATTTTTAATCATGAAAATGTGGGTAAAATATTGAATTAAAATATTCACAGCTTAAATATAAAACCATGTTGAATTTCAGCCCATAAAAATGCAAGCCCTAAAAATAATACAATGCATTAAAATGCAAGCACAGTTAATGTAAATTAACTAACTAATTAATTAACTTCCACAGTAATAAACATACGATTACAACAGAGTATGATTTGTATGTGATTTTCATGTGTTTTGGGGTATTTTCACAGCAATAAAGGATATTTACATGCTAAGCAGCTGTAGTGATTGGCTGCTTGTAATGTCGTTGAAATGTGGTATTTATAGATTTTTATATGATCAAAACCAGCATTTAATATGATATTCTAAAATCGATCTATCTTACTGCAGTGTGTAACGGTGTCTCACAGCAGCCGCCGAGCGAACGCACAGAGTAACGTTATAACATCATTTTCAACACTCTCAAATGTATCTAATATGATAAACAGAGCTGTGTTGCCTCATACTCATGACCGGAAGAGCGGAAGCAGCGCCGGCGACTGTGTCATAATAAAAGTCCCGCTGCTCGTGAGGCGTGTGTTGCGCAATCGCTCCAGCTCCTCGTTCAGCTCCACAACACTCGCTCCTGCTCTGCTTCATACTGCAGTAACGTTAATAATCGCATCCATGAACGTGATTTCTTCCCAAGTCCCATCAGATTTTTTTCCACCAGCTGTGAGGTGAAGACGGCATCTCCCATGATTCCGCACTCAAACTCGGCGTCATCAGGCTATGCCTTTGTTTTGAATAGGTGACCTCTAGTGGCGAAAATTTACATGTTGCAGTTTTAATATTTGTTTGCAGAATATTTAAATCCACGCCAACGCTCATATTTATAAAAACGGTCTTTGACGTGGAAAAGTGCTTAGCGCCACGTCAGGGTCTGAGCAGCAGACGTACGCACTTTTCCTGGTCAGATTACTGCAGGTTTTTGGAAATCTAAGCTATTCTTGCAGCTCGCCAAGGATTTGGATGATGACTGTTGATCTTTTACGTAAATGACATTAGATGTCGTTTACAACGCATAGAGCTGAAACCAGTTCAAGATCATTTGCGATTTATAGATTTCACATCTGAAAGAGAGGTGTACGCTCGTTTTCTGTGAACGTTCATTCTATGAGTCACACATTCGCACATCTGAGAAATGATCGTAAATTTCGGACGGTTTCTGCACAACATTTAATAAATAAGGCCCCAGTACTACTGACTCATTTTCCCTTATCTTGAGGACCACATAAGTAAAAAATGGTTCATCTTACCCCACTCTCCCCTATAGGCTACAGACGTGAGGTAATGACGCAAATACGAACTTCTGCATGCTCCAATTTCCTGCGGAAACCCACCAGTACCACTCGGATTATAAAACATTATTACAAACTTACTGTTGTGAATCGGGCTAAGGTAAGGAGATAGTTTTGAACACTGACTGGTTATGTATTTGCTCAAAATTGATTTTGGATCATTTGAACCCCAAAAACTTACGTACTGCAGCTTTAAATTGACTGATTCTGACATCTGAGCTTGTGTGTTTCGGTGGGTGTCGCATGTGTTAGTTTGAGTGGAACACTAGAGGGCAGAAGAATCAGTCAAATCATCCCATCTGTGAGCTGATGAGCCACACATATAAATGCAAATGTTTAATCCTGGATAAAATGACTGGAGAAACAGGGTTCTTGCTGCGCTCTTCAATGGGGCTCCTCTGGCACAGTTTCAACTCTAATTTGTGGTTAATTGAGCTGTTTCTCTCATCAATCTAATGAAGTGTTCTCATCTTCTTTTCACATCATGTGCATCTGGACCACCGTCTGAGCGAGCAGAATGATGCTGTCAGCAGCTCTGGACCTTCATTCACAAACAGCAGCTCTTTATAACTTTCCTGTAGCTCAGTGGTTAGAGCATGGCACTAGCAATGCCAAGGTCATGGGTTTGATCCCAGGGATTGCACATACATAGATACAAATGTATAGTGTAATGCAATGTAAGTCGCTTTGGATAAAATCATCTGCCAAATGCATAAATGTAAATGTTTATAGACAGAGAAACAACTGCGTAGATTAATATGACCTGGAATGAAAAAGATCTAGACCGTAAACAAATTCATGTGGATTAGCACATAGTTTATTATAAATAATTTTTAAAAATTCAAAAAAAAAAAAAAAAAATTTTTTTTAATCATAATCGACGTTGCCTTTAGAAACGATGGCATACTTTTAAAAAGAGTACTCGTATGTTAAAAGAAGATACTTAAGTGCAAAGTTCTTCTGTTGTCTTTAAAATATGGTTAGAGTACTGCTGAAAGTACTGACAAGCATTTATCCTAAACTAATATACTTTAATGTAATTTAAATGTTTGTAATTAGTTGCAATTTAGTATTTAAAATATATTAACTTTAAATGTAACATCCAATAACACTACAGTTAAAATTATAATCAAATAGCCTATTTGGGCTACATGTGCTTCAGTATGTTAGTCAACACATCTTTAAAGCATGATAAAGGTTATTATAACAATGATTTAAAATGTACTTTAAAGCAAAACTTTTATTTTGTGTCGTTTGTTGGGACTACTGAACAGACATTTAGAAGTTTATTTGGTAACACTTTATTTTAGTGCTATTGTTACATATGTTACATGTAGTTACTATAGTAGTAACTATAAATTATGCATAATTACATGCAGCTAACCCTAAACCAAACCAAACCCTAAACCTAAACCTATAGTAAGTACATGTAGTTACTTTATAGTACTCAGTACTTAAATGTATTACAGTGTAACAAAGACTCCTTAAAGGGTTATTTTGCCCAAAAATTAAAATGCTGTCATTTATTACTCACCCTCATGTCGTTCCACTCCTGTAAGACCTTCGTTCCTCTTCAGAACACAAATTAAGATATTTTTGATAAAATCCGATGGCTCAGTGAGGCCTGCATTGACAGCAAGATAATTTACACTTTCAATGCCCAGAAAGATACTAAAGACTAACGTCATGAAGCTTCGAAGCTTTGCGAATCTTTTGTTACGAATCTTTTGTTTCGAATCTTTTGTTTCGAATCTTTTGTTTCGAATCAGTGGTTCGCAGCGTGAATCAAACTGCCAAAGTCACATGAACCATTGAAATTTTGAAACATTTCGAAACACTTCTGACGTAACAAAGCCTCGTTTACTGAAATCATGTGACTTTGGCAGTTTGATTCACGCTCCGAACCACTGATTCTAAACAAATCTTCGAAGCTTCACGAAGCACTGTTTTGAAATCGCCCATCACTAGATATTGTGAAAAGTCGCTATTTAGTTTTTTTTTGGTGCACAAAACATATTCTCGTCACTTCATAACATTAACCCTCTACAGCACAGCAAGTTTTCTTAAGCCCTATGTTTAGTAAATTTTTCTTTAAATGATTACAACCAATTAGAAAGGTCGAGAAAGTACCAAATAACAGTTCATTAAGGTGTGGGAGTCAATATCAAGCACCATTTAAAGGTGGGACGTCCTGTTCTGACACATGGGCACAGGAGCACATGGTGTGAGAAGAAGGCGAGATTATTTGCTTTAGTAATCTTATTTAAAACGACATGAACTGTACATAAAAAATATGTGTGCGTGTATGAAGGTGTAGAGAAGCCTTTTGTCAGGTTTTATGAAGTTTTTTTTATTTTGCATGTTCAGAAATACAGTTTTTCTTTTCGTTGCCTCAGGGCAACGTTGTGCGATAAGGGGGACTTTTTGAGGAGGTTTTAGACAGTAGCTCTCATTGGCCACGATGTATTATAAGAAGGGAAGATGTAGGGTTCCTGGGTGTGCAGGAACACCCAAAGTGATGTGCAAAAATTGTAACGTATACCACTATGTCACAGCAGAGAAGAACTGCTGTTTGAAGTTTCGTACAGAGTGAAATCTTATCACATGAAGTACATTATATGGCATAGCACACTACATGATACAGACCTATGCATGTATCAAATTCAATATATCAATGTCTTTCAAGTGTTTTTCCCTTTTTACTTAATGATTTCTTGAATAAAAAAAAAATAAATGTTGATTTTGATGATAATGTTTTTTTTTTTATCGATAAAATGTTCCCAAATTAACCAAAAAATTTCATGTGCCATCAACATGTGTGCAGTAGAGGGTTAAGATTGAATCACTGTAGTCACATGACTGTTTTAAATAAGTCTTTAGTAGCTTTCTGGGCATTTTAATGTGTTAATTATCTTGCTGGTGAGCCATCAGATTTGATCAAAAATATCTTAATTTGTGTTCTGAAGCTGAACGAAGGTCTTCCTGGTGTGGAACAGCATGAGGGTGAGTAATTAATGACAGAATGTTTTCATTTTTTGGGTGAACTAACTCTTTAAAATAAAGTATAACCAACTATTTTAAAATGTAAAGTATTAAAAACCAAAATAAAGCTCTGTAAACACTTGCAATTTTGCAACACTATAAGGGTGTCCCATCGGGTAATCAAAAGTTATACACACAGTTGAGGTCCTCGCACCCACTTGAACATGAGCCAATTACAGGAAATATGTCATGTAACTAGTGGTCAAGTGCAAAGAACGCAAGTGTGTGTATTGGGACAGGCCCCCATAGTGAAAGTGTGCTCTCTTTAAGTGCACTTAAGTGGACATTTTTATTCTATTAATGTTATATTATCTGCAAGTACACAACAAGAGCACATTAAATACAGTTAAGTGCACTTCTTTCTTCAGAAGGATTCAGATGGTTTTATTTTTATATTTTATAAACCACTGCCTCTTTCATATGTGCTAAAGTTGATTCAGTTAAACTGGCGGTTTGTAACCAACAGACTTCCTCAATGATTCAGATGTTTTACATGCAATTAGTCTCATACTGTTGCACAGTTAATCTCTATTCTTTTCTATTATCATACACACGGCCACTTTACTAAAACACCATGAGCAGCGACGTCAAGCGTCTCCACCCGTAATGCAGACGGCAGATTAGAGCGCATGAAGCATGTGTGTGGTGCTGATAAACTAATCTACGAGAGACGAGCGAGAAACATCGTCTCTATGTCTCTAAATATCATCGGTGAATTCGAGCATTGGAGACTCACAGGCACTTGATCTGAGAATCTGAGGCCGCTGTTCATGCATCAGATGAACTAACAGAACAAGATCGACAAAGAGTGGCTCATTTATTTATAGTTCAAGTACAAATATGTACAGTACAGATACAGTTCAAGAGTTCATTTTCTGACAAATACAAAGGCAACTGATCCCTTGAATATTGCATGTGTCATTACAGTACTTTGATCGGTATCGCAGAAAATAATGTTTTAAAACATTCATGCACACAAAGAAAACCAGACAGGAACAAAAATGCCTGGTTGAAACAGTAATTTTTTGATAATCCTGATCAAGTTCAGTCTTCTGTGTTTTGAGTGAGTGTGTTTTAAAGATGTGTTTTCTATGGAAGCTTGTTTCAGCCACTAAATAAAATTTTTTTTTTAAAAAAGGGTAATTGATTTTTCCCCCTCAGAATTGAGATTTAAAATCGCAATTGCAGTGTCATAAAGTCAGAATTACTAGATAGTCGCAATTCTGACTTTATATGTCGCAATTCTGACTTTATATCTCGCAATTCTGACTTTATATCTCGCAATTCTGACTTTATATCTCGCAATTCTGACTTTATATCTCGCAATTCTGACTTTATATCTCGCAATTCTGACTTTATATCTCGCAATTCTGACTTTATATCTCGCAATTCTGACTTTATATCTCGCAATTCTGACTTTATATCTCGCAATTCTGACTTTATATCTCGCAATTCTGACTTTATATCTCGCAATTCTGACTTTATATCTCGCAATTCTGACTTTATATCTCGCAATTCTGACTTTATATCTCGCAATTCTGACTTTATATCTCACAATTCTGACTTTATATCTCGCAATTCTGACTTTATATCTCAAAATTCTGACTTTATATCTCAAAATTCTGACTTTATATCTTGCAAGTCTGACTTTATATCATGCAATTCTGACTTTATATCACGCAATTCTGACTTTATATCTCACAATTCTAACTTCATATCACGCAATTCTGACTTTATAACTTGCAATTGTGAGTTTGTATCTCGCAATTCTGAGACAAAAAAGAATTGTGAGATAAAGTCACAATTACATGTTTAATTTTTTATTTCGTGGCTTCCAAAAAGCTTCCATTGTTTTCACACTTTGCACAGATGACCAAAACTCAACCCAGACAAAACGCAGTTAACCAATAAACTTGTTATATAATGTCAGTTGCTATATCAGGCCAAAGAAAAACTTCCTTTCCGAGCAACTTCCTCTATGAGACGTCTCGGTTCTGCAGAATTTAAGAAGTGTTATTTTGGAACAAAACCAGCAACACTTGTGGCGTGGAGGGATCAAAATTTAAGAAGTGAAAATGAAAGTCGAAACTCAGCTGTGCAGTGAGATCCAGTGGCTCTGCATGCACTTTATAAAGACTGAAGTCATGTCATGTAAACGCTTTAGTGAGACTGAAATAACGCCAGTCAAACCCAAACAGACCTGATAATGCGACTGCAGCAGCTAATAAACCTGTTAACCAGATTTGTCCTCTGTGTCGAAAGACAGATCCATCTGATTGTGTCCCGTGTGCTCTGACTCGGCATGTAAACGTACGGTGACTGAGTGTCCACCTAATGGACGGAGCCCCAGCTGAAGGTCCCGATGGAGATGAGCGTCTGACAGGCACCGGATGACAGCCACACCGTCTCCATCAGAGCGAAGTGAAGGAAGCCCAGAGCAAAGCCGCACGCCATGTCAGTCAGGTGGTGCTGACCCAGCAGGACCCGGGACAGACCCACCAGGACAGCCCACAGCACCAGCAGGACCCGCAGCGGGACGGCCAGCACCAGATGGGACAGGAGGAACTTGGACACCATGGCCGCTCTGCTCGCGTGCGCCGCCGGGAACGAGTACGTGTCCAGAGCCACGCAGTCCAGAAAGCCGGGACTCATGTCCCATGGTCCTTTGCGCCGGATCAGTTTCTGAACCCCTGCCACAGTCAGGACGTCAAGTATCAGCGCTGGAAGAGAGTGAAACGAAAGAGTGTCTCTGTCAGGAGATATATAAACCTACTAAATATGACAAAAACACACAGGAAAATCACTAAAACTTGAGCAGAAAATACAAAAATAAAAACTAAATGTGAAAAACAATTTCATAAAAACTATCTAGACATTTAAAAAAAAAAAAACTTCTAAAAATGACAAAAACACAAGAAAATCAAACTAACTAAAATAAAAATACAACCAGAAATTGCAAAAATAAAAACTAAATCTGAAATAAAAAACTATACTATCAGGAAAATCACTAAAACTTGAACTAAAATAAAAATGCAAGCAGAAAATACAAAAATAAAAACTAAATGTGAAAAACTATTTCATAAAAACTATCTAGACATTTAAAAAAACTACTAAAAATGACGAACATTAGAAAATTACTAAAAATGTTAACTAAAATTCAGAAAAAGAAAATGTTACATACAAAAATAAAAATAAATATGAAATAAAAAAAAATATAGACACTGAAAATAAGATAACTAAAAATAAGACTACAAAAAACAAAAACAAAATTACTAATACTAACTAAAATGAAAATAAAAGCAGAAACTTCTATAATTAAAAACAAAATCTGAAATAATATTGAATAAAAACAAACTAAATTTGAAATAAAAAACTATAAAAAAAACTATATAGACATTTAAAAAAGAAAACAAAACCTACTAAAAAATGACAAACACAAAACAGAATTATTAAAACTTTAAAAGCAGAAACTGCAAAAACAAAACCTGAAATAATAATAATAAACACCATAGACATTTAAAAAAACTACTAAAAATGACAAAAACACAAGAAAATTACTACAATTTTAACTAAAATTCAAAATGAAAATAGAAAGTGCGAAAAATAAAAAATAAATCTAAAATTAAAAACTACTTAAAAAAAAAAAATACTAAAAATGACAAAAACACAAGAAAATTACTACAATTTTAACTAAAATTCAAAATGAAAATAGAAAGTGTGAAAAATTAAAAATAAATCTAAAATTAAAAACTACTTTAAAAAAAAAATACTCAAAATGACAAAAACACAAAACAAAATGACTAAAACTATGGAAAATATAAAAATAAGAACTAATTCCAAACAGTGGAGGTGTAACTGCAGCGCTCACCTATCAGCAGGTTGACGAGGAGCTCTTGTCCCGCCGGCGTGTTACTCTGAGTCAGACACACCAGAGTGCCGCAGATCCAGGTGATGCCGTGACCCGTCAGAGCCAGCAGGGTGACCGCCGACCGGACGCTGCCCCACGAGGACGAGGTGTGGACGCACACGCCCAGACGCTTGGACAGGCAGATGTCGATGGCCAGCAGCGAGTTGATGGCGATGCCTTTGAAGGACGGGTTGAGCAGCATGCAGTCTTCGTCCGGCGGCTCCGCTGGGTTCTCGCTCGGCTGGTTCTGCTGGCTCTTGGACGGGCCGGCTCTTCTCCACGATTTGTTGTTTCGCGGAGGCACGTTCAGGGACAGAAACTCGGGGCGGCCCAGAATGCTGCTGCGATCTTTGGCTCTGGAGCGACTCGGGTTCAAAGGCATCGCGCGGTTTAGTCATACAGCAGGATGAGATGCTTATGAGCTTCAGATGTGGCTGTGCTCTGTGAAAACAGTGTCAGATATATTTACAGAGGGTGATGGTTCCTTTACACCAGATTTGATTTCATTTTAATTGGCCTTACAATGTGAAAATGATTTAATATCACTTGATCCATTCCTGAATTAATCAGTGTTTTGAATGAAAAGGTTGAGTGAATGATTCAATGACTCACTCATAAAGACAGTCACTTGTCGCCACCTACTGGTGTAAGAGACTTTCAAAAACGCTGCAGACCTCGTTTTAGTTTGAAAACGCTGGTTTTCAGTATAGATGGACCAAAATTGAAAATGATGGCTTCCCGCATTCGCTCAGCGTATCCTTGATGACCGTGTAAACAATAACATGGAGACTGAACTGCAATCTTTGCTGGTTTGTTGTCATTTTTAGCAGCCACAGTGCAGTTAAACTTTGCATTTTGTCAATACTGCAGCTGCCTACATGCGCAAGAGGCAACTGTTTATACTTGTACGCGCATGCCCAGTGTGCATGAACGGTCATGTGACATGGAACGCCATGATTACAAACCGCCTGGAATTCTCGGCATGGTTGCCTAAGGGCTAGCTGGGTTTTTGCTTTAAAACACACAAGACGCGGGCAGTAAAATGGGGGAAAAAACGCAAAGTCTCAAGACACATTTTTTTAAAAGTTGAATCGTTTTGAACTAGATTGCCGCATATTTTAGAATGCCATGTCATGCACGAAAGATGCAAGATGCGAGTGCAAAGGTCAATGGAAAAGTTTTGTTTTGAGAAGTTCGCATTGGAATGGAAAAACGCGTTCTGTGTGAACGGCCCCTAACCGATGAATTGTGCTGGTAGAATTCGTGATGTCGCCACTCAGGATTGGTCACTTGTCTGTTGCCTGGCTACTAGCTGGCTAAGCGTGACATAAACACAAATTAATAATAAAATTATTAAGAAATATCCGATCATCTTCCATAACGCGTTCGCTATTTACATCTCATTTCACCAGTAAACCGTTACGTTACCAAGGCAACGACTGACACTTTTGTATTACATTCCAAAGAGCGTCCGTTAGCCCAGTGTTGCCAAGTCTGCGGTTTTCCCACAGAATTGGGCTACTTTTACATTGTTGCTGCGGGTTGTTTTTTTATGTCCGCGGGTTGAAGCGACCCGAAATAACATGATATTTAACCCCTGGAATGAGGAACCCCAAAAAAACATGGATTTTATCCCCCGGAATGCGATTTTTACTGTGGGAGCCCCCATGAAACGCGATTGGGTTTTGAGCAGCAGTTGGGTGGGTTTTGTTGTGAAAACCTGGCAACCCTGCGTTAGCCCCCAACAATTTTTGGTTCCCAGAACGTTCTTATTTGGTTCCCCAAAAAAATAACCAAACGGGAACCATATGGGAACGTTAGGGGAACGTTTGTGTTTGCTGGGACAGTGGAAAATTAAACCGTAACCGTACTAGCTGGCCCGGATCGGCATGGAATGGAGCAGTTACGCAATGAGAACTGTTCGGTGGAAAAGTGGATATGTCGCACTGTTTAATTTCATAACTTCAACTTTTTAATCTTATAATTATGAGTATGTCATAATTTAGACATTTTAAAAACCTAAAAAAATGAACACAGATGTTTACATAACTATCTTAGCCAGTGTTGCCAAGTCCGCGGTTTTCCCACGGAATTGGGCTAATTTAACACTGTTGCCGTAGGTTGTTTTTCATGTCCGCGAGTTGAAGCGACCCCAATAACGTGATATTTAGCCCCTAGAATGAGAATTTTACCAAGGGAAACCCACCAAAAAAGCGGATTTTACCCCTCTGAAACGCAATTGGGCTAGTTTGAGTAGCAGTTGGGCGGGTTTTGTTGTGAAAACCTGGCAACCCTGCGTTAGCTCCACAGTGGAAAATTAAACCGTAACCGTACTAGCTGGCCCGGATTGGCATGGAATGGAGCAGATGTTTACATAACCAGTGTTGCCAAGTTCGCGGTTTTCCCACTGAATTAGGCTAATTTAACACTGTTGCCATGGGTTGTTTTTCATGTCCGCGGATTGAAGCGACCCCAATAACATGATATTTAACCCCTGGAATGTGAATTTTACCAGGGGAAACCCGCCAAAAAACATGTATTTTACCCCCGGAACGCGATTCGGGTAGTTTTGAGCAGCAGTTGGGTGGGTTTTGTTGTGAAAACCTGGCAACCCTGCGTTAGCCCCACAGTGAAAAATTAAACCGTAACCGGATCGGCATGGAATGGAGCAGTTACGCAATGAGAACTGTTCGGCCCGACGGTGGAAAATCATAATTATGTCATAATTTAGACTTTTTAAAAACCTAAAAATATTAACACAGATGTTTACATAACTATCTTAGCCAGTGTTGCCAAGTTCGCGGTTTTCCCACGGAATAGGCTAATTTAACACTGTTGCCGTAGGTTGTTTTTCATGTCCGCGAGTTGAAGCGACCATAATAACGTGATATTTAGCCCCTGGGATGCAAATTTTACCAAGGGAAACCCACCAAAAAAGCGGATTTTACCCCTCTGAAACGCAATTGGGCTAGTTTTGAGTAGCAGTTGGGCGGGTTTTGTTGTGAAAACCTGGCAACCCTGATCTTAGTTATCAATACACACATTGTTTTTGTTTCTGTCACTGTAAAAAAAATGCATTTTTTTAAGATTATTGGAGTCTGTTTTACAAAAAAGCAGCATTTCAGGGTTTCTACTTAAAAAAATTTACTTGCTATTTGTCGTTTCTTATTTGTCTTGTAATTATTTGTGAAAGTTAATTAAGTGCCATTTATGAGTGAACATTGTTTGGAAGTAAACCATTTTAAACACTTGATTTTTGTGTCGTTTTTACATAAGGAATATTAAGATTTAGCTCTGGGAAATATGGTTAAGTAGATACAAACACAATCTCAATCTCATTTTGTTTATGGGTGATCTTTGTTGTCCAAATGGTGAAAATGTAAACAATAAACGAGAACAATTACTACAATCAGCCATCTCGTCGTGTTTGGTTTGATCTAAACCACATGTAAAGCATCATCTGGCCTACCTCAGGTCTGCGATGATCCGCTCACGCTCGCGTCAGTTCACACGCTCAGAAACGCTGTACGACACCTCAGTTTTTGAAACCATCTTTACATAAAATATCAGTGAATGTGTCAGCCCTGCTTCAGCATCCATCACGGTCCGCCCACAGCGAAATCACAACACTACTATGGTGAAGGAATGCCTTTTGAATATTAATGACGTACGCCCAGTAGCCATGCTGATTGGCTGCAAGGCAGACGGCTGACGAATGAAGGCTCGGCTCATGAATATAAGTTTAATCACGTGACTGGAAGGTTCAATACATATTAATGAGCACTGTCTTCGCCATAGTAGGAATCGCAAATCGTACCGCGTGTTGGAGGTTGGCGTTCTCCAAGGTGCTTAAACGGGCGCGCGCAGACCATCGATGACATTCGTTTTTATTATCGTTTAAACGCGAGTCGTTTGATATTTAAAATCAGTATTTTCCAGGTCTTAAGTCTGAAATCCCCTCAGAATATATACATAGACCTTATATCACATAGAGTAATATAATATTCTATATTTATTTATTCTTATTTATCATTTTTATAGTAATAAATACATCACTGACGAATGCTAACAATGAAGAAATCGCAGTCAATGATCAACCATTTGTATTGTTTTATTGTGACAAACAAGTTAAAGCCCCCTTAATCAATAATTTTATCTTATAAAACTCATCTTTGATCACCAAAATACGGAGCCCCGCACATGAAATGCAAGAAAATAAATTTTATCATGTGAATGATTTACTAATTCGTTCCCTCGTTTTACTAAATCGTGCGCTAAATTTACTAAAACGTTCGCACCATTAACTATTTCATTCCCTCGATTTAATAACAAATCATGCGCATGTTTAAGTAAATTGAGGGAATGAAATAGTAAATCGTGCGCACGTTTTAGTAAATCGAGGGAACAAAATTTTATATCGTGCGCATGTTTTAGTAAATCGAAGGAATGAAATAGTAAATCGTGCGCATGTTTTAGTATATCGAGGGAATGAAATAGTAAATCGTGCGCACGTTTTAGTAAATCGAGGGAGCGAAATAGTAAATCGTGCGCATGTTTTAGTAAATCGAAGGAATGAAATAGTAAATCGTGCGCACGTTTTAGTAAATCGAGGGAGCGAAATAGTATATCGTGCGCATGTTTTAGTAAATCGAGGGAGCGAAATAGTATATCGTGCGCACGTTTTAGTAAATCGAAGGAATGAAATAGTAAATCGTGCGCACGTTTTAGTAAATCGAGGGAGCGAAATAGTATATCGTGCGCATGTTTTAGTAAATCGAGGGAATGAAATAGTAAATCGTGCGCACGTTTTAGTAAATCGAGGGAACGAAATAGTAAATCGTGCGCACGTTTTAGTAAATCGAGGGAACGAAATAGTAAATCGTGCGCACGTTTTAGTAAATCGAGGGAACGAAATAGTAAATCGTGCGCACGTTTTAGTAAATCGAGGGAACGAAATAGTAAATCGTGCGCACGTTTTAGTAAATCGAGGGAACGAAATAGTAAATCGTGCGCACGTTTTAGTAAATCGAGGGAACGAAATAGTAAATCGTGCGCACGTTTTAGTAAATCGAGGGAACGAAATAGTAAATCGTGCGCACGTTTTAGTAAATCGAGGGAACGAAATAGTAAATCGTGCGCACGTTTTAGTAAATCGAGGGAACGAAATAGTAAATCGTGCGCACGTTTTAGTAAATCGAGGGAACGAAATAGTAAATCGTGCGCACGTTTTAGTAAATCGAGGGAACGAAATAGTAAATCGTGCGCACGTTTTAGTAAATCGAGGGAACGAAATAGTAAATCGTGCGCACGTTTTAGTAAATCGAGGGAATGAAATAGTAAATCGTGCGCATGTTTTAGTAAATCGAGGGAAAGAAATAGTAAACCGTGCGCACGTTTTAGTAAATCGAGGGAACGAAATAGTAAATCGTTCGCATGTTTTAGTAAATCGAGGGAACGGAATAGTAAATCGTGCGCACGTTTAAGTATATCGAGGGAATGAAATAGTAAATCGTGCGCACGTTTTAGTAAATCGAGAGAACGAAATAGTAAATCGTGCGCACGTTTAAGTATATCGAGGGAACGAAATAGTAAATCGTGCGCACGATTGTGAGTCTTCATGCCTTAAAGTAACTTGAATCTATCTCTACACTTCATTTAGTATACGCGGAGCCATGAATATGCAAATTAGCCCCGCCTCCACTCACACGGGCTCAGAGATCCACTCGGTCAACTTACTGAGTTAAACACAATGGTACATTGCTCTTTACAATAACGGTAATTAATATGATTAGTCTTTTGCTTGACTACGTTACCAAACAGCTAATAATGTGTTGCTAATGTTACACAGTCTGCCTTATAAATCAGCATCCTTAGAAACGCTTTGAACAACTTCGAATATCAGTGGAGAAAGGTTCATCACAACATCGTTCCTAAATCATCGTACCCGCTATTCTGTAAGTCTAGTGAAAAACTACTGTGGGCCCTGCATGAGGTAACAGTAGGTTTTCCTTTTTTGTGCGTTTTCACACTTACTCACCACAGCGGGCCATGTTTTGATCAGTCCTAAAGTTAAGACATCTCTGTTGTAGCTGTTTTAGATATTTCAACAGAACTACACGCCCCATAATGCGTGCGTCGGGGAGCGGAAGTGACGTCACAGGCGCTCGGAGTAGAGCAGCTGCAGCTGATGCGGCGACACTCACAGCGCTGCGGGACGGAGGCTGAGCGCGGCACCGGCGTGAGGATGAGGATGAGGATGGATTATAACTGATGAAAAGAGCTCGACGGGGCAGTGATGGGCTGTTCATCACAACATGTGTGTTCGTGACAGCGGGACTGATTCATCCATCGCTCATGTTTATTCACGCGGGCTGATGAAGTTCAGCTGGATGCTGCGGCGGCGCGCGAGACGGATCGTTCACTCATTAGTGCGCGAGAAACTGAACCTCAAGGACAAACTCACTGACAATGTGAACATAATGACTTTTCCAGCGTTAAAAATCATTTATTTCCCCGCAACATGCCAACAGTACTCTGAGCCGATGGGTTTAACCTGTTTGTTTTAATCTAAAACCAGCTGTGATGACGTTTGATGACGAACCGTTTTAACGGTCGGCCGATGACGGAAAGTTGACGAACATTGTTTTTATTTATTTTCTTTTGTTTTCTTTTATGGTTGAACGTAAATAAGAGTTACTGAGGCGACGCGTCGTTCGAGAGCGATATTCTGAGGGACAGCGCGTCGCGTGCGTTATTCTGAGGGTTGATGTTCTGCTGGCCGCTCGCGCTGCTTGTGATGGGCTGTATTCAGAGTATCAGATGCAAACCCAAGAGTTTCCGCGACAGCGTCATGGTTCTGGAGCTCAACTCCTCCATCGACTCGAACCCCACCAGCATCGACGAGTCCTCCAGCGTGGTGCTGCGCTACCGCACGCCGCATTTCCGCGCGTCCGCCCGGGTCGTCGTGCCGCCGGTGGCCGGTAAAGAGAGCTGGACGGTCGGCTGGATCCAGGCGTGCAACCACATGGAGTTCTACAACAAATACGGATCCAAAGGGATGTAAGTAAATCTGACATTAAACACAAAGTTTAACACTATAGTGCAAGGGTTTGGGGTCCATGGGAGAAGCT
>RJVU01046259.1:5665730-5684511 GCA_003731715.1 Anabarilius grahami
GGCCAATATATGTGAATGTGTTTGTAACATTACATGTAACAAGTTGTGCCTGTGTCGACCCGCACCTGATGAGCATCAGCTCTGCTTATGTGTCCCAACGCTAATTTGCGCTGCTCTTGTTAGATTGCGTTGGTCATCATGTAAATGACTTGACTGCGTCTGTGTTCTTTAATTTGCACGTCAGCAGTAGATCACGTGCAAAACTTGCCACTCCCATCGGCACATTTGTGGAATTGCGCTATCACGCTAATTTGCCCCGTTTAGTAAATCTGGCCCCAAATATGCTGTGGTGACAGTTCAGACTGGCCTCTATCAGTGTGCCAAATTTCAAAACTTTCCCGCATGTGGTTTTGTGGGCTGAAGAACATAAAGTTCCAGAGCGGAAGAAGAAGAAGAACATCAACGGATTCAATAGGTGCCTTCACAATTTCGACGCTTGTGCCCTAATGACTACTGACACACATTCTGTTTTATATAACCCATTAAATGACATGCAAGTTGACTGAAATTCCACTGAAAAATAAACATGTAAAAACAAAATGTTTAATTGTAAAGGCATTACTCATCCAACTATCAAAATTCAGTATGTTGGTAATTATATGAGTAAGACATGTAAGTTAAAGCCCAATGCTAATTCTTCTGCAAAAACCAAACCATAACTCTCATTTACATCATTTAATATGAATATAGAGCAGTTTTCTCATTTGGGCACATACAACGTAAGCACACACACACACACACACAAACATCTGGTTCGCTATCTTTGTGGGAACTCTCCATAGGCGTAATGGTTTTTATTCTGTAAACTGTATATACCCTACCCCTAAACCTACCCATCACAGACAACTTTCTGCATTGTTTGAATAAAAAAAAAAAGTTTAAGCTATCTGGCTTACGCTTACGATCACACACTATCTCACACACACACTATCTCACACCGACACTCATACACTATCATACAGACACACACACACACTCTCAAGAGTGTTTCTATTCTTATTCCCCTGATGATAATCAAAGCCCCTCATGTGTTCATGTCATGTGCCTCTTTCCCATGATGCTCTTCTGCTGATGCATGAGTTCTAGGAGAAAGGTCATGGTTTTCCTGCATCAGGGAATCGATAGCTCTAGCGGTTGTCCTGCCATCACCCGCGCCGTGTGCTGATTCTACTGTACGGTGAAGGTCATCGAGAGCATCGCCGCTTAAAGGCACAGTACACCACAAACGAGATGATCACTTACTCATCATCATGTCGCTTCAAACACATCTGACATTCTCTCTTCTGTAAAACACCTAAGAAGGTGTTTAGGAGAATGTCCATGCTGCTCTTGTTGCTGTCAAATCTTGTTCAAAACAATGTTGGATTTTAGTACATTTAAAATATGGTTAATTCATAATAGTTTTTGCATTTAATATAAATGTAAAGGAATACAAATTTTTTAAATGTACTTTTAAGATGTAAACAAGTGCTCTTTAAAACAATTAAGTGCACTTCTTTTTCACAAGGGTAGAGATTAACACAGAACACTGAGTCAGAATATGATGTGACCCAATAGAGATGCGAGGGTTTGTTTTTTATGAAAGGCCTCTTTTGTTCAGGCTCCCTGTTCTATGTTTAACTTTCTCTAAATGCTGGAATAAAAAGCATCTCTTGCCTTTGGCGACTAGTGTTCTCATTTCCTCTAGAGTCAGTGCGCTTCATTCGGCTCAGTTCCCTCGTGTTTCCGCGCTCTCATCTTCTGGTGTCTCCCGCAGGTCCAGCTGGGAGCTTCCGGATCTCAGAGACGGAAAAATCCAAGCCATCAGCGACTCGGACGGCGTCAACTACCCGTGGTATGGCAACACCACCGAGACGTGCACCATTGTGGGTCCCACCAAGAAGGACACCAAGTTCACCGTCAGCATGAACGATAACTTCTACCCCAGCGTGACGTGGGGCGTCCCCGTGAGCGACAGCAACGTTCCCATGCTCAGCAGCATCTGGAGGGACCAGAGCTTCACCACGTGGCTGGTGGCCATCAACCAGGCGTCGGGCGAGATCCTGGTGCTGCAGACGGTGCGCTGGCGCATGCGTCTGCACATCGAGGTGGATCCGGACAAGCCGCTGGGACAAAGAGCCAAGCTGCATGAGCCAATCGCGCAGGAGCAGCCGCAGGTGCTTGGCAAGAACGAAGCCATCCCCCCCAACGCCATGGTCAAACCCAACGCCAATGACGCGCAGGTGCTGATGTGGCGTCCGAAAGCGGGCGAGCCGGTGGTGGTCATCCCTCCCAAACACTGAGACTGGGACGAGCTTCTACCTGCAAAACGGGTCGGGAATCACTGTGCTAAACGCCACTGCAAAATACAAAGGCTTTTTTGTGTGGGAATATTGCTTGACGAAATGCGATATTTCTGACGAATGGAAAGAGGGTCCGTCTCAATCAGCACCCTAGTTGACTGATCAGGGTGGTCGTCTCAATCGCAAATCCTTCCAGTGCACTGAAACTTTTGTTTCCTAAAAAGTCCCACAATGCACCTCAAAAACGTCTCCAGTTACCTAACGTAACCTCAGTTCCCTGAGAGGAGGGAACAAGACACTGCGTTATCGAAGATATCGCTATGAGGAAGGAGGGAATAACCCCAATAGTGTCATCTTCGACGATGCGACGAAAGGGAACCATTTTCCATTAATGGAAATTCTGAAGCGTGAAACATAAATTGCTCAAATCAACTCAATACTATGGAGCCCCTAAAGGGACATGGTGATAGAAAAAATATGAGATGGGAGGAAAAGATATACATCAATGCTTTTGCGTTTCCCGGAAAAACTTTGCGTTCACTTCCAAAACTTTTGCGTTTCTCAGAGAAACTTTACATTCACTTCCAAAACCTGTGCGTTATTTCATAAAACTTTTGCGTTCCCGTGAGAAACTTTGCGTTCGCTCAAGAAACTTTGCATTCACTTCCAAAACCCATGAGAAATTTTTCATTCGCTCGCAAAGCTTTTGCGTTTCCCAGAGAAACTTTTTTGCATTCCCGCAAGAAATTTTCCATTCGCTTGCAAAAGCTGTTCTCTAGTAAAACGTTCCCCTGAGAGACTTTAGCCTCGTTCAGACTGTCAGTCCAAATCCGATTATTTGTGTATCCGATTGGAATCTGATCTAAAAATTTTAATGTCCACACTGTGTGTTCACATCCGCTTTTTTGTTTTCCGGAATATCTGCATTGGTTTCTATGGCAATTACGTTGCATTCGTAGGTATACGTCAAAAACAACAACAACCGCAGCATGGAGGGGTTTGCAATACAGATGTTGTCTTATTTACATCATGACAATGTGTAGCCGCCAGCGCTGGACTCTACTGCGTTATGATGAGGCAACGGCAGAAACATAGGAGGCTATGAGCGACTTTATTCCGTCCTGTCGTCTCCGCCGCTCTCAAAACACGTCTCAGCCTATTTCTGCTCGTCCGGCACGTTGCAACAACACAACATTGTTTCTGCAGCGACTTTCAGCATGTTTCAGTTGCGTGAGATAGTCACATAAACCACGTGAAATCCGATCAGAGCGGTCAGACGGAAACCGATTTCCAGAAATGCGACTTGAATAGGATTCCAAACCACATATGAATGTAGCTCAAAACAGATTTGTAAAAATCGCATTTCATGAGGTATTTGTCCGTTCAGACTTGCTAAATCTGATCGGATTTCAATGGGATATGCACAAAAATCGGATTTAGACACAGTCTGAACGAGGCTTTTGTGTTTTCCCGTGAGAAACTTTGCGTTCGCTCGCAAAGAACTCAAAAGTTTTGTCAGTGAAAGCAAAAGCATTGACATTTAATTTTTCCGCCCATCTCATAGGGGACATGTATTTTTTTTGAAACATCTTAGATGTTTAAAAAATATATTTTAGTAAAGTTCAGTCAGCTT
Organism: Anabarilius grahami; assembly: GCA_003731715.1. Lineage (NCBI taxonomy): Eukaryota > Metazoa > Chordata > Actinopteri > Cypriniformes > Xenocyprididae > Anabarilius > Anabarilius grahami. Next base: position 5,669,646 of record RJVU01046259.1, read on the forward strand.
TATTTATATAGCGCTATACAATACAGATTGTTTCAAAGCAGCTTTACAGTGATAAACACAGACAGGCAGTGAACATGATCTAGCTACTATTTATAATATTTACAGCTGAAAAGTGTAAAAGGGAAAGTATTTTTCATAATGTACTTTGTTTCTGTGCTGCTGTTGTTCATAAATTCCAGTAATGATGTTGTCAGTCATCAGTGTGTAGTGATTGACGGCCTAGGGAGCTGGAGAGCTGATTGAGACGCACCCAGACTGTTCAGTTCACGCTGCCTTAAGTTTACATTGCTTTCACTGCAAACTTTCGCCTTAAATCAAGTGCAATGCAGTAAACCTCGCACATCCTACCTGTCAGATGGTAGATTTGCACTGATCGTGTCCCAGTTAGTCCTCGGTCTGAGGGGACAGCAACGAACCAAACCAGGACACCAGACTGGAGTGGGACGCCGTTATTATGCATTCAGTGTTTTCAACAGGAGCTTCAGTGTTTTTGTTCCCAAAGCAGCCGTCGACCAGCCACTGATGCACTCCTGGTGTATTTTACAGGAGCGGAGAGTCCAAAAATATATATTTTCTACTACATGTGAGTTGTCAAGATGTCAAGACATCGTGGCCAATCAATAGAGTTATTACGAACGTATGCGCAAACAATCAGTTCTCCTGGCGTTTGAACGACGGACACGTATATGTGTGAGGCGACAGAAGTGCTGAAGGCTGCATCTGCTCACATTGATCTCCTCCTAAAATCAAACACAATCAGCAGAAGCTGCGAGGGAGAAATGTGGGTTTTCCGAATGATTGCTGCTCGTGTTCAGGCCACAATTCTGCACAAAATCAAAAGAACTACACATTATTTCCATGACAGTTGAGTGTTTCTTCCTCTCCTCGCTGTTATACAGCGATGTTTATTGAAATCAGCAGCAATGAAAGGCAGATACCACTATAATGAGCACTAGCAGTCGAAACTTTGGAATAATTAATAATCAGCATATTAGAATGATATTTGAAAGCTCACTGATTGGAGTAATGATGCTGAAAATTCAGCTTTGATCACAGGAATAAATTATAGTTTACTATATATTCACATAGAAAACAGCTGTTTTACATTATAAAATATTTACATTTTTTTAACCATAAGTGCAGCATTGGTTATTTCAAAAATAATACTAAAATACTAAAAAGTAATAATTCCAAACTTTTGACTGATAGTATATAAATACTTTAACATTTTAATAATCTCTTTTTTTGCATTGCAGTGTTGGAGAATTTGAGGGCAAATTTGCTTAATATATTCATAAAAATGTCAATTATGCACACTTTTGATCCATTCTGAGCTTCGTCAAACTCAGTAATAAGATAAAACGAACACACTTCAGCGCTTCCTGATGCCATTAGTCATTGATCACATTGAAGGCCTTATTCACCGAAGGTGTTGACGATAGAAACTGGTCAGGACGGATAAGCCTTCATGCTGTGACGCCTTTAGTCAAGCTGCTGACATTAAACATGCAGTCGAACGCTGAGCAACAGTGATATGCACATGTGGCACAAACACCGAGCTTCATTATAAACCTCCTCAGCGTTCAGTGCCGGACGTCTCCGCCATCATTTGTGTCATTTCAGAAAATGCTTTATTTGATGCTCATGTGTGTTTGGTACAATCACATGACGTGAGAGAGAGCGTGTGAGTGTGTGTGTGTGTGTGTTCGCTTGTAGACACCATGACTGAAGAATTATATTTCAGATTTCTGATGTTTGTACCTCCAGCAGACTTTTATCCATCGTTATTAAACGTTCTTGTTCATGTCAAGAATCCTGCGCTACATGATTCCTGCTGTTTGGCTTAAAACTGGGGCTTTCAAAGCAGTGTAAACATATTAACATTAATAATACAATAGATTTTATTTAAAAACAAATACGAATTAGATTACAATAAATAAATATAAATTAGATATATAAAAAAAAAAAGTAAATGAGCAAATAAATGATGCATCTAAGGAGTATGATGCTATAATGAGGAGAAAAAATGTAATAAATGACTAAATATTAATAATAATTTTTCCACAATATAAATTGGGCCGTCATACAAGCAATTAAATAGATGCCTTTAAAACTTTAGGATGCAAGATGATTATCATATTTTGGGGGTCTGTAGTGAACAGGGAATGTTCTCAGAACGTTCTCTCAAAGTTATGAACAAACGTTAAGTTTGTGGTCATTAATAATGCTCTCAAAATTTTAGCACAACTATATTATTTATACATCGTTCATGGAGCATTTTTTTGGAAACTTTTTATTTTGTCTAACATTTTTTTAAATGTTACTACTTGTTTCAGAACGTTCAGAGAACATTCAGAGTCACAACGCAGACAATATATCCACAATAAATCATTTAGTTGTGGATATGAAATTATAATGTTGAGTCCTTCAGCTCGATTAGCAGCACATGTTTATACGGTGTGTGTGTGTGTACTTGTACTGATATCTATGGAAGCTTGTTTCTGCCAGGAAATAAAAAATAAAAAAGGTAATTCTGACTTTATATCTCGCAATTCTGATATTTCTTTCTCAGAATTGTGAGATAAAAAGTCAGAATAACAAGAAAAAAGTCATAATTCACAGTTCTGACTTTATATCTCTCAATTATAACACACAATTCTGACTTTATAATTTGAGAAAAAAAGTCAGAATTGTGAGATAAAAAGTCGCAATTACCTTTTTAATTTTTTTATTTAGTGGCGGAAACAAGCTTCCATGGATATTTTTGTGAGGACCGGTTTGAGTTTTAGACCATCAGAGTGAGGACACAGAAAGTGAAGACCGGCCAAAATGTCCTCATTTTACTCTGAGAGTCTTTAAAGGCCTGTTTGAGGGTCAAGACTTGGTTTCAGGGATCAGGTTATATGTAATCGGTTAAGGGTTGTGATGGGTAGGGTTATGGTAAGGAGCTGGAGATTGCATTGTGTCAATGAATGTCCTCACAAAGACAGATGTACAGAGTGTGTGTGTGTGTGTGTTTGAGTGTGAGTGTGTGGCGTCAGACTCTGTTATGGGGCTGTTTTGTTTTTCTCTTTTCAGAAGGAACAATGGCGTTTCGGCTTGTTTTTAGCTTTGACAATAATACTTGAAAAACAGAAGTGGGAAACATTTCAAACTGTGAAGATGCACATTGAGAATACAAAACATTCAAAGACAGCTGAAGTTTTCATGAAAAATAAAACTGTGAAATTCAGAAGTCTCCTGTCTTTCATTCGTCTGTCACTGCATCGCTGCATTGTGTTTGTGTCTTTGATGTGCTTAAAGAATACAGATTAACACTTTAATGAAACTGGCAAGAGCTGTTTAACTGAAAGCACCAACACAAGAACATCGCTGAAGAACGAGAGTATTGAATCAAATCCATGCCACATATTTTTGCAAAACATTTTATTTTATACAAAAAATTGTTAAAATAAATTAGTAGCTGCCATGGCAAACCTCTTGCAAAAATGAAAAAGGTTCTTAAGCTTCTTTTACAGAAGTCATTGATTTGTGCAATTATCTTTATTTTTGCTGTTTTATTTATAGTTTGCAATTCCTCATTTTTGTTTGCAGAACTTATTTCCCAATACTTTTTCTTTTGCAAGTAATTCTTTTGTTCACAAAAAACTGTATTTGCTCAACACATTTTCCTTTGCAAAACTTTTGTTCTGCAAATATATGTGGCATGGATTTGACTCCATACAAGAGAGTTTGATAAAAAAGCAGAACAGAGAGTTTGTAACATGATTCATGTCTGATCGATGTTCTGCATTCATAACAAAACTCTCTGCATTCAGAAATAATAATGAATCTGATGTGAATACTGTACATTATATTCATCATTATGAAGAATGAAGGAATTGACTACTGCATTCAGGATTGACATTAATGCAGGCCACGTCAACTTTACAAATCAAACAAAAACTTAAACAAATAAAAGTTTATGCTGCAGTGCATGCTGAGAAACCATCAAAGAATCCTGACAAATAAAACGCATGACGGTTTCCACAAAAATATGACTGATTCCCTCTATTACAAGTGTCACCTATAGGCCAAAACCACGGAGATTATTTGGAAACGTGCTGATGATTTTAATGCAACAGATTGGAAATTATGTCAATATTCAAATAATAAACCAATCTGCCATAGAGATGAGCACTAAATGTGTGATTTAGACTTTCACATCAAAAATATCCTAACTGTTCATTTATGACACATTTCTGAGTAGTTATACTGTGCTTTTATGTAAACTATATAAGTGCTGTTCTTTTGAACTTTCTTTTCGTCAAAGAATCCTGAAATATAAAATGTATGATGATTTCCACAAAAATATGAACTGTTTTCAACATTGATAATAATCATAAATGTGCATCAAATCATCATATTAGAATGATTTCTGAAGGATCATGTGACACTGAAGACTGGAGTAATGATGCTGAAAATTCAGCTTTGATCACAGGAATAAATTACATTTTACAATATATTCACATAGAAAACAGATATATTAAATTGTAATAATATTTCACTATTTTTACTGTATTTTTTTAATTTTTTATTAAATAAATGCAGCCTTGGTGAGCAAAAGAAACTCTTTCAAAAACCTTACCGACCCAAACTTTTGAACAGTGTGGTGTAGATAGATTTTAAAGTGCCTGGTTGTGATTTATCGCTTGTGTTTATGATTTATGGTTGTGTCACTGAAACAGAGACGCTGTGGCTGGTTTGAGATCATGTTTCATGGCACAATATATTTGCAGCAGCTACAGTGGATTTAACTGCACTTGATAATGAAGCATATTATCCCATTATCCATGGATGAGGAAGAGGCTTAAACTAAAGCAGCCGAGAGACTTCCATCCCAGAGCCCAAACATGGGATGATGGGATTGATCTCTACATGATTCTGATTATGTCTTAGATACTGACAGTGACCTTTATAGAAGGGCGTCAACATTGTGCCCAAGCTTTATTGAACATCACAGGTCAGTTTCTGAACGTCTCAGATGGGTCTGCGCAGACGCTCAGAGCTGCAGGCGCGTCTGCATTCCCAGGCCTGCATTCACTGCTATATTTACAGGCGGCTCTCGTGCATCTGTCTCATTCTATAGCCGCATATAATCACCTTAAGACCAACATCAGCGATGCTAATAATGGAGCACGGTCATGTCTGATCCAGGCCACAAAACCTTTCCATGAAGACTTATGAATACCTGATTATGAATTACGCAGAAAAAGAAGATGGTCAAAAATATCATACTGTTGTACTGAAGTGTTAAATGAGCTCATGGTGACAAACAAAAACAAACAGAAAGACAAAAGTTATTTGGATCAGTGGCTGCCCTGATAAGTCTGAGTTTGAGCAAACTCTAGTTTTTTATGAAGATGGATTGGTTTTTAGTTTTACCCAAGGAGATCGCAAACCAAAACTGGACCAATCAGCTCTGAGTAAACTTACATATATGTGACGCAATAAATTCACTTCCCTATCTCTTTCTCCAAATTAAATAGTTCACATTGAAAGCACTTTAGAGATGAATTTGCTATTTATGCTACTAAATAATTTGAACCAGATAACTATAACTCTGTGTCCTAAACAAACACGATGCGATAAGATTCCAGCGACAAACAATTTGTCTGTCCACACCAGACGTGACTATGAGACGTTATAAAGTCAATCAAAAAAATCACAGCCAATCAGAAGAGGCTCTCTCAGCAAGCTCCCGAATGAGTTGCTATATTCAACATTATTAAAAATACATACCGAGTTACTGAAACAATCTTTGTCATAGAATACACTTGTCTGTTCACGAGTTAACAGTTTGAACGATCTTGTGCCCATTTATTTATTTTAAAGATCTGAGGTGAATTGACCGTTCGCAAAGACCCGCCCCCTTTAGTTACCGTTGCTATGTCTGACAAGCCTCTCGCCACACATCATGTTCTCACAGTGAAAAATACATTGGAGCAAAGAGGACACTGACAACACATCGACAGACAAGACAGAGCAGGTTACTTTTGATATGAAACAAAGTCTTGAATTTCATATTTTGTAATTTTTAAAGAAATTTAAACAATAAAAACTGTTTTGTGACACTGTAATGTGTCGTGACAGATCGCTGTAGCGCCTCAGATCAAGCGCCTCGTGAACCGATCATCTCTTCCTTCATTTATAGCATCAAATAAACATGAATGAACATCAGAAGGAATGTTGTTTCAATAGCGGAAAGACGTCAGTACACACCATTTTTCAAGTTCAAGTCCACCGACGTTAATCTACTAACTCCTGACTGCTTTGTCAGACAAAATGGCGGATTTGGCGTTATGATTGGTTAGATCACCTGTCAATCAAACTCCTGGCGAAGGGTCAAATTGTCCATTGTTGTTTTCATACGACTATAAAAGACACACACAAAATGATTTTCAAACTTACATTAGACATTTTTAACATTAAATAAAGCACATAAACATTACCTGAGATTATCATTGCTATCCTTTAAGTGTTCCAGCCGCAATGTCGCAGAAAAAGACAGTTTTCAATTAAAAACAGACAACTTATGCGTTTTAACCATTTATTTACACGACAATGGCGTTTTGGTGGCCTGAAAACACAAACTTTTAAAACGGGTTTCAAAGTGCAAGTTTTTGGAAACAATACCGTCGTCATCTCCGTGTAAACTGCAAAAACGCAAAACTGTGACGACATGTGTATCCACCTTATTTATCAATGCAGAATTAAGGTATTTCTGTGAGACTTCCAATTTGTTAGCTGCTATAGGGAAATAGCGAGAAACTATAACAATAAAGAGGATAAGCATACGCGTTTGGCGCTACAGTGCTCTGTAAAAGAATGCGTATATGTGCGTAATCTTTCTTTACAAAGTGACATCGCCAACTACTTGTCTGGCATGCGTAATGCAGCATTTTTAGTCATTTTCGCAGATCCGTGAGAATGGGAATAGTTTTGATAACGTTGTCATGTGTACAAAGAAAAACAAATTTACATGGAAAGATACCTTTTATCGTGTGTCGCATCGCGTCTGGTTAGGACACGGCGTAACGATATTAGCGTTCACACCAGCGGATGATATCGTTCTGTTTATTATAAGCTCTGCAGGTTTTTTTGCTTTAAATGCTCGAGCTCTTTAAAGCAGGATGGGTTCTGATTGGCTGTCGATGCTTTATCGTTCATCAGCAGGAAATAAAACATCGCCCTGATTCCAGCGATATCGTTCCTCTGTGTTGTAATCGTTACAGTTGTGGAGTTCGCTATTCTCTTTGAGGAAACGATACAGTTTTAGTAATCGCAGCGAGATGGAAAAGGTAGAACATGCAGAGCGGCAGATCACGATGTCTGATCTTGTTTTCCTTGATCTGACGGTCGTCTTATCCAGGAGGGATTTGCAGAGATGGAGAATAAGGGCAGGATTACTGAATGCGTTTCATCATCATCAGCATCATTGTCAGTCAGCCCGCTGCAGGATTCATGTCACGATCGGCTCCCATGAAGCCTCAGAAAACTCAAACATTGGGAATGTGTTGAAATCGCAGCAGAGCTGAGTCAGTTATGTGAAGCACGTGACGGATGAAGTGACTCGTATGGTTCAGATTTCTCTTCTAGAAGAATCTGAAGTACTCCAGTATGATTATCCCCCCCTTCACATTCATGTGGATCGAGCGCTGCTGTGATAAGAGCCTGAGTGACTGTGACATTCCTTACACTTCAGGAACATATCAGATGTCAGGAGAGAACAATATTTGGATCTACATTTATGCATTTGAATTGAATGTAAAATTTCCATGTATTTGGATTACAGCTTTAACAAATCAAACTAATAATGTGATGCATATTTGCCAGTCGTACATAAATGCATTTTGCAGAAAAACATTGTTCTGGTTGTGCTTGAAACGGGTCAGATTTCTGTAATAGTACTAATAATAATAAACGTGTTTGAAATCTGAAAATCTGAATATTTTAAAAGTTCCACTATGTAACTTTCTTGTTCAGTGCAGCTCAGTAAAGTACAGAAATGACACGTACGGTCAACAGCGCTCGAGTTTATTTCTCATTGTGCAGGTTAAAACAGAACAAACGCACCGAACATAAAACATCAGCACACCTAAAGATGACCAAACCTCACGGCATATTCAAACACACTATAAAATCACATCGGGTGACGCGCGTGTCTGTGGAAGTCAGTGTCCGCTGATCAACTCCTCCAACTGCTGAACGTCTGAGACGACGGTCTGGAAGACATCAGAGATGTGAACATGACACTGATGGACACACGTGATCACCGAGATGATCATCTGTGAATCAACCACATGACCTGCCACTTACTGGTTGGTGTTGGTGTTCCCAAAGCCTCCAAAACCTACAATCACAAGCCGACAGACAACCAAAGAGTTAGACTTCATCAAGTAATGGAGTGTGGTGTTAATGGTGTTTTAAAGGGATGTTTGATTATGATTTCACTTTTTTAACTTTAGTTAGTGTGTAATGTTGCTGTTTGAGCATAAACAACATCTGCAAAGTTACGACACTCAAAGTTTAATGCAAAGGGGGATATTTTCTTTTACAGAAATCGCTACAGCAAATGGCTGGTAGGGACTACAACGAGCTTCTTTCTGGGTTGGTGACATCACAAACCCTAAAATTTACATAAACCCCGCCCCCGAGAACACACAACAAAGGGGATGAGGTCATGTTGGGCTGCTTTAGAGAAGAGGAAGAGTTGTTGTAGTAGAGTGTTGTTGACATGCCGTCATTTTATGCCAGACTGCTTCACAAATGAGGGTCAATTCAACACAAAAGATGAACATGACGGCACATTCTAGTTGAGGAATTGAATCAACTCCACAGCAACTACATAAATTTATCCACTAACCATTCAGAAACGTCCAGTTTCATTCTAAAAGTTGTAACTTCTTCCTGAGTCTCTCCATCAGTGTCGACTCCGGTTTGAACAATGTAAGGCTGAACACCGTTACTGACAATCCTCATTTTGGCTGCGTGAGATTCTCCAGCTTTGTTGTTGTTGAGCTGTTAAAGCTCCGCCCTCTTCTGGAAAGGGGGCCGGGAGCAGCAGCTCATTTGCATTTAAAGGGACACACACAAAACGGTGTGTTTTTGCTCACACCCAAATAGGGTCAAATTTGTCAAGCTATAATAAATGATCTGTGGGGTATTTTGAGCTGAAACTTCACAGACACATTCTGGAGACACCAGAGACTTACATTACATCTTGTGCAAAGCATAACGGTTCCCCTTTAAACAGCTCTTTATCGGAGCGCAAGTTTGATTCGTCCCATCTCAGGTGTACGTTCACCAAATTTGACTTCAGATTTTGGTTTGGTTCAAATCAATCTGGATACATTTTCAAACGAATCAGCATCTCAGACTTTTGTGTTGCGGTAATGAGAAATTATCTGGAAAATATGTCTTGATTTTCCAGATTTCAAGTTCGCGCTAGTTCCACAAGTAAAGAAAGAAAAATTGGTTACAATGTAACAAAGACGCCTTAAAATAAAGTGTATTTATACATTTAAGTACTGAGTGATATTAATTAACTACATGTACTTACTACAGGGTTAGGATTAGGTTGCAAGTAATTATGCATAATTTATAGTTACTACTATGGTAACTACATGTAACAGTGACACTAATAAAGTTTTACTGAAAAATCTTGCGTGGCTTGAATGAAACTGCTGTTTGAAATGAACCCCCGAGCAGCTCATGTGTGAATGTTTATAGCGAACTCATGTTCGAGCATCAACTCCTCGATCTGCTCTAAACCGGGACCTGCTGCAACTATAAAGGGCAGGACAATAAAAGCAGCTCTATGTTTGAAAGCTGAGAGCCTGTGAACTCCTGACAGGAGACGGATGGATGTGCGGCGGGATCTCACCTCCAGACGAGCCGAAGCCGGAGAAAGCGCCGGTCTGAGCGCCGAACCCTGATGGCTGCTGTGCCAGGCTCCCGAACGACGGCGCCGCTGCGCTCGGATTGGCTAGACTGCCAAACGATGGTGCGTTAGGAGGAGATGCAAACCTGAAATTATGAAACAAAAAAACATGCATTGTGTCAGAGGCTGAACATGTCACACAGATGGCAGCGTGTTTATTTGGGCGAGTTATGCGGCCCGGCACAGGTGCCCACAGATACAGACACGCCAGGATTAGATCACAGCAGACAACACAGAAATACACAGCACCTCTGACCCCATCTGTCATTCACCCTCATATTAAACAGGACACATTCTGCTTTTGTACATCTTCATCTTTCTTTAGTGTGTAATGTTGCTGTTTGAGCATGAAAAAGCTCCACAAAGTCCCTCCAGCAGGAGTTCTTCTCCATATCAGTGTCACCGTTCTGAACTCCCTGAAACGACTCCACTGTAGTGGCAATGGATGAACGGAAAATTACCCTTTTTTTATTATTATTTTTTTTATTTCAATGAAATGAATGTACTATATTTTTGTTCGATAATGTTTTTATGTAATATTTAGTATTTTTAAGGAATTTTATGGTACTAAATTATATTTACGCTGTAGTTATATGCTATATTTTTGTTCGATAATGTTTTTAATGTAATATTTTGTATTTTTAGGGGATTTTATGGTACTAAATTATATTTATGCTGTAGTTATATGCTATATTTTTGTTCGATAATGTTTTTAAATGTAATGTTTTGTATTTTTAGGGGATTTTATAGTACTAAATTATATTTACGCTGTAGTTATATGCTATATTTTTGTTCGATAATGTTTTTAATGTAATGATTTGTATTTTTAGGGGATTTTATGGTACTAAATTATATTTACGCTGTAGTTATATGCTATATTTTTGTTCGATAATGTTTTTTTATGTAATATTTTGTATTTAGGGGATTTTATGTTATTAAATTATATTTACGCTGTAGTTATAATCCATTTATTCACTTTTCGAGCATAGAAATGTCCAACTTAAACTGTCGAAAATCTTGAATGCTTTAGAGCACAAACTAAAGTTTGAACTCTTTTCAACACTTGACAGATTATTGCTAAAATGTTTAAAAAAGTGCACAAATTCATTGTTCATTTTTTCAATGTTATGAAAAAAGCACTAAATACTATTTTAAATTTTTATATGAAATACATATTTTCAAAAACACATTTTACTCAAAAACTGCAAGAAAATCAAAGCCATAAATCTGGCCTTGTGTTCCAGTTGTGTTGCGTTCCAAATTTGAGCTTGATATCTCAAAAAGTGAGCTTTCGGTAAGATTTTGTTTAGGTGCAGTACTAAATGCTTCCACTAGATAAAATTAGCTTCCAATGCGGTCATTTTTGATGGTGAAGAACACAAGTGTTCATACCATTCCATACAAGTTTCGTACCATTCCGATGAAGTAAAAAAGTTCTAAAAAAAAAAAACCCTAAAAAAACTTAATTTTTCGCTCAAAAATGACTGAAGAGCACCAGAGGGTTAAATAATTCCTGCCCAAGGCATACGCAGAATAAAGGGGCGGGGCCTGGTTGAGTTAGTAGTGTGTTGAAACTGGGGGTTATGGTAAGGGGCGGGGTATTTCCCAAACACACTCGAAGCGCTTGACCAATCACAACACACTGCTCCAGCCGACCAATCAGAGCACATTGTGCTTTTCAGAAGGAGGGGCTTCATAGAGACAGGAACTAAACAGAGCGTTACTGACAGACTGGGAAAAGAGGAGATGAGGAAAATAATCAACATTCAAGCAGGAAAACCGGTTCTAGTAGAGCCCAAAAACATTTTATTTTAATAAAGGCATAATAGGTCCTCTTTAATATCTATTAATTTACTAGATGAATTTATTAGCTAGAGCTTTATCCTCTTCATCATAATAAGAAATTGCATATTTTTTTGAATGTCTTGTACCATTTAAATCCTTATAGTTGTTCTGTTGCTCATGATTAGTTTTTTTGTCTACCGACTGTTTACTTCACATCACATGAAGGTTTTTCTTCAAGTGCTGTGTTGAAGATTTGTGTCTTTTCCCGTTTCATTCTGCTCACGGTAGACAGCGTGATCACCTGATTTGATGATCGATATCTCATGAATTATTCCTCTAGATTACACTTCTCAACGTCTCGTCTCTCTCCTTCGCTCACGTCTCTGTCTCATTTATTTTCATGGTGATGCTTCAAAATGTATGTTCTATTTTCTCTCATCCTTTACTGCGGTAATCTTTATATATTGAATTTTCAGTTCTCTGACGTCACAAGAGTTTATGTTGAATTAAATGCCAGTTTATTGTGTCAAAATTAAATAGAAAAATATTTTACGCATAATGCAGGACTTTTATGTGTCTCTAATTTTGAAATGTGCGATATTCATTAATTAATTCACCTGGGAAATAAGCCTTTTCATTGCCTTAAATTTGACAAAACTAAATTTAAGGCATTTTAAGATCCTGTTTAATTTCTATTCATATAGATTACTTTTGCAACGTCTTTGTGAAGCTTAAATCACTCCTGCTCAAGTATCAGACCTGTTTTTTTAAAGTCTACAAACGCTAGAATATGAAAAGAAAACAAAAGGTGAAAACGGTAATTTGAGTGTCATGATTAAGTAAGCTGCCCTAAACCTAGACTTCAGTCAAAACCCCTCAAATCCACATCAGTCCAGCAGAAATACAATCATGTTTCTGTTTCGTCTACATGTAACCACACATTCATAACGGTGTTCAAACGCAGACGAGTGTGCTGATCCCTGACGTGGCTTATATCTGAGACCGGTCTGATCTCTCTCTCACGGCCTGTAATCTTCAACACACACAAACCAGCGGTCAGATAATCTCTGCATAACCTACATCCTCTGACAAACGTGCTCACGTCATCCGCTGCCAGATGAAATGACAATAATCCAACATTTAATTTTCTCATACAGTCAGAGTCGTTCTGAGCCGCAGATGTCAGGACAAACCGCTCATCGGATCCATTACAGATGCAAAATACACACATGTTCGACTAGAACGAAGAATAAAAGGAGGTTCACTGTACTTTCACACTCATGTAACTACATAGAACATCACTTTACAAACCTGTCCAGATGAAATTAGACCTTAAGGGTTTAACAATTATTATTATTAATAATAATTATTATTACTTGAAACTTGGCCAGATTGTAGGTCTCAGTTTGGGGAGAGGTTTACAGAGTATCGGCCTGATTGGACTGACGGTGGCGCTACAGCGCAAAAAACATTTATTTATTTGAAGAGTCAAATTTTTTCACCATTTTGGGTTTTGTCTTAAACCTACTTTTGCAAACTAGTCCTAGGTTTTTCGCCCGATTGGAACCAAACCAGTGCAGAAAGATTCTCGGGAGTCTGAATATCAATATTATAAAAGAAAAAAGAAAAAGGGTTAATTTTGATTCACTGTCGCTAAGGGGCGCCAAAACTGCGGAGATTGGCCTCTTGGTATCTCAAAAAACATGGCTGCCATCGACCAATGATGTTTGAGCATCTATTAGACAAGGTTAACGCAGGCCGATCGGTCTGTGAGAATTTTGAAATAAATCGACCACTAGATGGCGCTAACGAGTTTTATGCCTCCGTAATCACGTGGTTTCACACATCCATACAATATGCATATCATTTGTTAGATCTCCTCATTCTGAACAACTTTGCCTCAAGGACCACTGCTGTCAATCAAATCGTTCATTAAATATTCGCGATTATGTAAAAAACTGTTTTGCGAACTAGTCCTAAGTTTTTCGCCTGATCTGAACCAAACCAGTGCAGGACAATTCTCTGGACTCTCTAGGTCAATAATTAGATTAACTTTACCCTTTGGATAGCTATAACAGGGTGATTTAGAAAATGGGTGTGGCCAAGTGATCACAAAAGCTGATAACTCCTAAACTTGGAACTCAATGGAAATTGGTGAACACATGCGACATAAGACTCTAAACAAGAACGCAAACTTTTATGGAGATCGGACCATAAGGGGCGCTATAACTGCTAAAAAGCTTTAAAACCATATATTTCCTATGGTAAATTGCCTGTATTGGCTGTAACTGGTCTTTTCCTTCTATGACTTAAATGGTTACATGTTTGCTAATGCTGAGTAAAACATGATACTTTTTTACACATTGGCATAATGGCCTTAAAATGCTTAAACCCCAATATTTAGTGTGTGTGTGTGAAAACCAAACCAATGGAAAGCAGCCCAATGGGTTCAGTGTGAACGGCCCTTTAGGTTGCAGCAAGATTTAAATGTTATTAATTGTGCAGCCCTAGTTTTGATTTGTTTTATGCAAAATGTGTTAGATTGTTTTTGACTCATTTGCATTTACATTAAAATCACTGTATTGAACTGGACGAGGCACCAGTGAGACTGTAAAGGACCTCACCCAAATCCCCCGACATTGGAGGCCGTGGTTCCCTCTCCAAACACCTTCCCTGAGGAGCCGCCCAGCGGACTGCTGAAGGAAGGGGCGGAGCCGAACCCTGCCGGCCCTCCAAACGCTGGAGATCCACCAAACGTAGGAGGACTGCCAAACACCGGTGCGCTCCCGAAGCCAGCTGCAGAACACCAGAGATGAAGCACATATCAACATGGGCATCACAGGTTTCTTCAGAGGTTTAGTGCTCAGTTGAGGCAGGAGGACAGGAAGTACACTGCCACTGAAGCGGCAGCTGTCTTGTTCAGGAAAGTGTCGCTCACTGAGCACGCTCTGAAATTACAGCCAGCCGAATGCACGTCTGCGTGAATAATTCAGTGAGTCGTGTCATTGAATTACATTTTCTGGATCGCTGGCATTAATGTAAATGCTTGTTGTTTTCAGAATAGAGTCATGCTGAATGTGAAAGATGATGGTGACTAAC
>RJVU01046259.1:5685056-5709215 GCA_003731715.1 Anabarilius grahami
AATAATAGTAATAATAATAATAACAAAATAATAAAAATAAAATACTAAATATAATAATAATAACAACAAAATAAAAATAAAATATAATAAAACAACATTAATCATAATAATTACAAATAAAAGAAAAAATAATAAAAACAGCAAATAAAAGATTAAATATAATAAATGTAATAAAATACAAAAAATTAAATAATAATAATCATATAATAACAATAATAATAATAATAATGCTTTGCATTAAAATGATCAATTCCTTCCTTATGTGTTGAGGTGCGTTCACGCCATGTCGTAATTACGAGATTTCAACTTGTAAAAAGCATTCACGTCCTCGTGGAACTCATAATTACAACTTGTAAACTGGGAATTTTCTGAGAGCACCTACTTATACCATGTGACGCTGCAGATTTAGGCATTGATAGTGTTTCCACCGAAATGCATAATTTCCAGTCCGAGGATGTGAACAGCTAATAGTAGTGTCGTCATCATAAAATAATGGTAATTACGACACGGCGTGAATGCAGCTTCAGACTGCACTGCATATAGTCATCATGTGGTGTGTGTCTGACCTGGTTTGGTTGGTGTAGAGAAGGAGCCAAAGCCCTGAGCGGCCACAGATCCTGCTCCGGTACTGAACGAGCCGCTGGGCTTCTGCTCCCCGAATGAACTGCTGGCGAAGCTGAAGGCCTTTGCTCCGCTGCTCCCAAACAGGTTAGAAGAACCTGCCGTAAACAAGCCACACAAGGACATCAACACCAATGGAGAAGAGAGACGCCCCTCCGACGCCCAAAACACACATCCATCGTTGAGATACTATCACAGTGGGGTTTTATTTTTCATCTTTTTAGTGTTAGTTCACTATAAATACCCTGGTAAGAGTAAAATCCGTGTGCACACCTGTATTAATGGGTTGGCCGAATCCTCCGGCGGCTGGCGCTCCAAACGGGTTTTTGTTGGCAGCGTCTTCACTGGGTTTTCCTCCAAGACCACTGAAAAATCCTGAGGAAGTGTTTCCAGCGTTCGAGCCGAACAGACTTCCACCGGACTGAGCCTGATCACAAAATCAGATCGCATCCACACTTTAGATTAAGACTAATATAATTAGTATAATCAACAATATTACAGGGTGGAAAAAGAGTTTAATCTGATTCATGAATAATACGGACTATCTTTTATCATGTTGCTTTGGTTGAAGGTTTTTAGACTTTCCACTTTCAGTTTTTAATATATTTTTATATTGTAATAATTTCACATTTTAATGTGAATTAATGTAGAAACAACATAAAGATAGTATATTTTAAATATTTGATCTAACAGGTAGGAAATATATAGAAATTGAATTAAGTTATCAATTAGGGCTGCACGATACTGGAAAAAACTGACATTGCGATATTTTGTTTTAAGATTGTGCTTACAAGGATACTTGACAAAGCGGCCATTTTGGCATAATTCTGTGTTTTTGTCCATTGAAGAGAGAAAGACAGTGCGTCACTGAGTTCTCTTTTGTGTCTTGTCGCCCTTGAACGCACATCAGCACGTCACGCTAACCAATGGATAATGGAAAAATTAAAGTATGCAGCGCTAATTGTGAAACCCAGCCAATATCTCATTCAGGTTACTCAAAGCGGTCCTTCAGTAGACTGACAGCTCATCTTGTTTCAGAGGCCTCGGCTGAAGCCTCCACCGCATGCTGATGAAACACCATCAGTGCATTTGAGTGAGACTCAAACACGTCCAGCACTCTTCCAGCAGACCGTTACATTCAACCTGTCTGGTTTAGCTGGTAAAGAATTGATGTGTTTGTGTATTATGTAAGGACTGTACCTGTCCAAAGACGCCGGCTCCGCTGGCCTGCTGTCCAAACACAGACGAGGTGGAGGTGCTGCTGCCGAACCCTGACCAGAAGACATTAAGAGATCAAACATACAGCCAACGACTCTGTGTGTTTATTCTTCAGTATGGGATTAAATTAGTCTCATATTATTAACAAATGCATGCATAATTATCATTGAACTTGATAAACGTCGCAAAATCAAATGCTTTTCAACTTGAAATGATTTGTGCCGTTTTCTTTTATATTTGTGCATCATAATGAGTGCATGCAACAAGGAAGATGTGCTTCTGTGGATGCTTTCATTGATGTCTTTTTTGAGTTTATCCAATTTGATTCATTTGGATTTTGAGATTTGATTGCCTGACTGAAGCATTGGCCTTTAACACTCCCTCTATCAGTCTGACTGATTTAGAAATGCACAGACTGTTCATCTCAAATTTCATTAATTACCCAGAACATAATATGCAGTCTAAGGTGAATCAGACCATCACATTTGCATCATTTCAATCAGCGCATTCTTTAGAGTTTAATGTGGCCCTAAACAAGCAGAACATAAACAGGTGTGAATAGGGGGTCAGGGGTCAGTGACTCAGCTGTTTATAATGTGGAAGTCACAGGAACTTTAAGAACTCATAGGAATGGGAGAAATCCTGCCCTGAAGACACACCCGAGACTGCTGCACATTCCACGGATGGGCTGGAATCACATCCACTGACCCATAACTACACTACATCCTCATGACATGTGCAACACTTAATTAATCCTGTAAACATACATGTTAGATGTCAACAATCCAACTTATCTCCACTGCTATCTTTGCTTTCTGTCTTATAAAGTACGATACTCACTGTTTGAGTGAATCACAAACAATTTCAGACCTTTTTGTGGCCGATTAGACTAATAGAGATTTACTCACGAATGGATCATTCTGATTCCAAACAGCTGATAGAAAACATGCATGGAACTATTGCTGACATATTAGGTCGTTATATTGTAATTTCCACCATCATAAAATGATTTATCAGTAATATTTTACTGCAGCACAGCAGGATTTAAAGGGGGTCATGAATTTAGAGCTTTTGATATATAAGAGATCATCGTACTATAAGAATATCCTGTCAGTTTCAGAACTGAAAAACATCCTTTTTAGTCCAATAAAAGCTTTTATTGACACCAGACCCAGCAAACGGCTGATCGTGGAATGTGCCCGTCATAGATAGGTGAAACTCCGCCTCCTCAGAAGAAATCAACGCTTATTTCATCATTGCAACGTTAGCCCCGCCCACTGGCATGTTAGTGAGATGAGAAGGGAGGAGAGAAGAGCGATACAGGACTAAAAATAACATTACCTTTCCAAGGATCCTAATGCTAGGAATATGGTTATTTATTTTCAACAATGGGAATGTCTCAGTTGAGCTTTATTTATTTGTATTCGGTTCATTTCACTGTGGATTCTTTGATAAATCAATCACATTTCGGCGCAGGATTTGCAAACAGACTTTTACGATATGGACTCGACAGTAATGCAACAACATGTGAGTAACTGCGTTAATTCTAATGCCTGATCTGATATTAATGATTCATGTACAGTCAGATGTTCTTTGTCTGTGTCTCAGTAAATCAAACCAGTGACTAAACGCTCAACTTCACCTTGTTTCTCTTAGTAGGATGAAAATAATCTGATATTTAAACTGATTAAATTATATATAGAGAGCGATTAAAGAACGCTCCTTTTACAATCGCTGGAACTGTCAAACAGCGAGAGTTTATCAGTGACTGAGTTCTGGACTGGTGCCAAATATCCCGTTTTATTCAACTAATCTATGACCCCTTTAACTAGGGCTTGTGTTCCAGTAAAAAAAAGGTCGAGAGACACCTCTGGTCGGGATCAATCCAGCAGTTAGCATCACTACACCCACTAAAACCTCATGTATCCTTTCTACATCCTATTCTATCCTGATGGAATAAACTAGCCAGTAATTTGTGAAAACAAGCCACAATGGCCAGTGCGTATTTTAAAAACTCACCTGATGGTTGTCCGAAACCGAACCCAGAGGACGACGCTGTGGTGGTGTTGCTGCCAAACATGGATCCCTGGCCAAAGCCTGCGTTGGGCTGTCCGAAGCCAGGAGCACTTTGGCTAAAGAGCCCAGTGCCAGTGCTGGCTGCAGAGTTGGTGCCGTTTGCTCCGAAGGAGAAGGAACTGGCACTGTTGGCGGTAGAGGCACCAAACAGCCCTCCTCCACTGCTGGCTGCTGCCGATGTGGTGGCGGTCGCAGATGGCTGCCCGAACCCAGAACTTGCGCTAAATGCCGACTGACCAAAAGAGAAGCTGTTAGCAGAGCCAGGGGCTGCAGGCTGGCCGAAACCAGTACCAGCACTCTGTCCGAAGGCAAGACTGCCGAAGCCAGAGTTGGTAGAACTGGCGCCAAAAGCAGTCGATCCGAAAGCTGTAGTCGGGGCGGCAGAAGAAGGTTGTCCGAAGACCGAGGTAGGAGCTGCACTGGTGGTAATGGCTGCGGATGGGGTGGAGGAGGCCGCCGTAGTGACAGCTGTGGTGAAACCGATGGCTCCAACTGCTAGACTGTCTGTTCCACCCAACGGTGGGGTGAAGATTGAGCCTGGATTGTCGGACGTTGGGGCCGAAGTTACTGGAGTCTCTTGGGGTGCAGGAGCGGCTGTGGAAGTGCTGGTGGTCTCAACGGCAGGATCAGAGACAGGCTCTACTGCAGGAGGCTCGGAGACAGGTGTTGGTGTCTCGGATGGGGGGGTAACAGATGGAGGTGGTGTGGGTGAGACCTCGAGAGTTGGAGGAGTTGGGGGCTTGTTGGAAGGCGCTGCAGTGGTCTCGGTACTGGTGGGAACAGTGGCTTCAGTGACCGATACAACTGGAGCACTTAAGGTTAGTAGTTTAGGACTGGGTTCTGGAGGTTCTTTAGGTTCAGTATCAGCGGTGGGAGTCGACTCAGGTGAAGCCGTGGTCTCTGGCTGCAGGGACTTTGTTGAAAGAGTCGTCGTCTCTTGTAGAGGTGCACGCAGAAGACTGCCGAAAGAGGTGGCGACTGGTGAAAAAGATGTCGTCGAGGGAATGCCGAAAGTTGGCTTTATTGAGGGAGCCGTTCCCTCCTGTGGTTTAACGGCAAACGTAGACGTGCCGAGCACTTGGGGCGTAGTCGTCTTTGGAGCCTCTGTTGTGGCACTTGCTAATTCTGTTGAACTTCCAGTTTCTGCAGGCTTGATTGGCGCAGAACCGAATGCAAATCCTGTAGATCCATTGCCAGATGGTCCAAAGGTGAAACTTGCGGCGGTCTTGGAGGCATCCTTGACTTCTTCACTTTGGCCCACTCTTAAGCCAGAAAAGCAGCCAAGAGTTTCTCCAGCATTGCCTTGGGCTTTGGGAGCTTGAGGGATTTTAGGTGGCTCCGGAGGTGGTGTAGAGGAGCTCACGCTCTGTGTGGGAGAAGCCAATTTTGGAGAGAAGGAAAAAGGCTCCTCAGACCCCACGGGGCCAAATGGCATCTTTGGTCCCGTACTGCTTGCAAAAGAGAACTTGCCTGGCAGGCCAGAACTCTTCGCTATTTGCAGAATTAGAAGAAAAAAAAGAAAAGAAAGGAATTTACTAAGAAAGGTGTGACTAATTGGCCAATGGCAGGTCCAGAATCTGCAGAAAGTTAAAATAAGAACCAGATTGATTTTTAGTTGTTTTAGCTTATTTCAATACTTGTTTTGTCATATTTATATGTCTTCTTGAGACCCATTTAGAGGGTTTCTAAGGCCCCCGGCTCTCTGGTTGAGAAACAATGATGTAAATTATTATCGATTTCTGCAGATTCTTGCAGCACTGACTCCCGGCCATTGGAATGCTACTGAAAATTGACATTTTCTGACCATTACAGTAATAAAAAGAAATCTAAAGAGTAAAATCAATTATTTGCATTTCCAAATGAGATAAGACACATATGGAGATGATACCTTGAGTGTTGTTGGTGTCCTGTGATTGAGGTGCGAAACTGAACCCTGCTGACCTGTGAAACAGCAGAGTCTGGGTCTAAACCATTCATATTTATATACAAATATAAAGACATGACATCAGAAGCATTGCTGAAGAGACACTGAAAAAGTTGCTTGACTCAAGACTCAATACAGTTAATAACAATCACCTACAATGAGGTGGAGGTAGTTACAATAATGTTTAATAACTCACGCTGGAGAAAAGGAGAAGCCCTTTGAGTTCTTCTCACTGACAGATAAAGATGCTCCTGCATCAGGTTTAGCTGCTCCACCTGTACCAGCAATATAATGAAACATTACCGATACAGAATATACAATATCTTTCAAAAGTTTGGGGTCAGTATGATTTTTATTTTACGGTTTTAAAAGATATTAATACTTTTATTCAGCAAGGATGCATTAAATTTATCAAACTGATCAAAAGCAACAGTAAAAACCGAATGAGAACTCATACCCACCAAACACAAAACTAGATGATGTGGTCTGGGCCGGACCTGTCAGCGGCGCTGGGACCTTTAACGCACCTTGAAAGGAACTCTGCAAGTGAAAAACAATGGTTACACCAAACGACAGACATTTGCTGATGGTCTGTTAAAAAGCAGTTTGAGGTTTCCTTCAGATGTAACTGTAGTGCAGCTCATGTGCGACTCACTTTATTGGCCTCCACCGTAGCCAGAACCTGCTGAACCACCTGAGCCGCCGGCGCTGGAACAGATGCGCTACAGACACACATAAAACAGGACCATTAATCATTAAGACAACTTTTAAGACAACATCTAGTAATTTATTTACAGTGTAACTGAATTTGGCAATTTTTGGATGAATAAATCAAAAGTAGGGATGTACACTTAATCAGATGGCGATATGGACTAGTGTCTGTGAATATTAAAGACTGCTATTAAATCATATAGTGAGTCTTCCGTCTCACTATATGAGCACATGAACTTCATCTCTAGAGCTGCTCTGAGAGACTCTTCAGCAGCCTTTCATCTGAGAAAACTATCGGCAGATGCACACGGAAACTCACAGCTCTTCACTGCAACCCGCCATAGTAAAAGTTTGGATAATTTGAAGAACTAATGACAGCAATATATTACTATTGTACAGTGGAATTTACCTCTTAAAGTAATACAACTACTGCTACTAAAACTAAGAATACAATTATTATTAATATGTATTTTTTTAAAGGAATATCACAATATTTGTTCCATGTGATAATTTGAACAGTAAACCTGTTTTGCAGCATTTTGTTTGCCAAAATATAAAAGAAAGTTATATTTTCATTTTATTATTATTTTTTAAAGAGATTTATTAAATTGTTAATGTTTTATTTCTTCATTTGATCATCAGTTTTGGTAACAAATTTGTATAAAAATCATAATTTCAGAAAAAATTCAAACAACCAACAGAATTTCAGTGGGAAAAAAGCCCGTATTACATTTTACATTTTTACATTTTATGCATTTGGCAGACGCTTTTATCCAAAGCAACTTACATTGCATTATACTATACATTTGTATCGGAGTATGTGCAATCCCTGGGATCGAACCCATGACCTTGGCATTGCTAGTGCCATGCTCTAACCACTGAGCTACAGGAAAGCTAAAGTATTACTGAAACAAGTTCAACAAATTGCTCAAGTTTTATGAGCTCAAATTCTTTGCTTACATGGTTTTGATTATTAAAATGTAATTAAAATCAGAATCAAGTTTATTTACATTAATTAAAAATCATTAAAATGGAATCGAGAAAAATTAAGAGATAACAGAATTTAGAAAAAATACAGATTTTCATAGGATAATTTGTGTTAAACATTTGTGACCCTGGACCACAAGACCAATCAGTCAATTTGAAAAAAATAAATAAAAATATCATCAAAATCAGAAAATTGCCTTTAAAGTTGTCCAAATGAAGTCCTTAGCAATGCATATCCATTCACAAAAATACATTTTTGATATATTTACGGTAGGAAATAGACAAAATATCTTCATGGAACATGATCTTTATTTAATATCCTACTGATTTTTGGCATAAAAGAAAAATTTATAATTTTGACCCTTACAAAGTATTGTTGGCTATTGCTACAAATATACCCAAGCGACTTATGACTGGTTTTGTGGTCAAGGGTCACATTTAATAAATTGTTGTTAAATTATAAACATTTCATGATTTCAATTAATTAGATATGCTTTTTGATTAACACATTTGATTTAATGATTAAAAAGGAATCCAGAAAATTATAAGGGGAAAAACTGTAATTTAAATGATTACATATGGCTCTAGGTCAAAACTGACCCTTCGTGAACGCACGTGTGAGAGGCCCATATTTACAGATAAATGTCTGTGTGTTTAGGTATGCTG
Organism: Anabarilius grahami; assembly: GCA_003731715.1. Classification (NCBI taxonomy): domain Eukaryota; kingdom Metazoa; phylum Chordata; class Actinopteri; order Cypriniformes; family Xenocyprididae; genus Anabarilius; species Anabarilius grahami. The sequence goes on from RJVU01046259.1 coordinate 5,693,260, forward strand.
GGATACATCGGAGAAACAAAAGAGGTCTGATGTTCTGCGTTCATGTTAGTTTTGCCTTCAAGTCTGAGACTGAGCGTGATGCTCATACAGCACAGGAAGTTCAAGTGGAAAGTGTCCTGCGGGCTGTTCAGGACAAATATCTGCCACTGCAGCGCCGGTCAGACAGACACAGAAGTGAGCAGGCAGAACGTCCGACGGTCATGTGATGATGATGAAGAGCGGTAACTGGAGCAGAGGAAGAGGAGAGATGTGCTCTGATAAACAGCAGTGACCTCATTCAATGGTCACCTGACCTCTGCACAGCGAAAAAAACAAAAGAACACAAGTGTGTGTGTGTGTGAGGACGTTCCCCATCGGCCTCTTTCTGCATCAGTATGAGAGATCAATACAGACAGGAAGAGACACACAAACAGAGGCTGAAACTCTAGCGTAGTGCATACTGTGCAGTACACACTGAGGAGGACAGTATAACAATCTGACCATCTATGAGTGACTATTAAGTAAAGGCATAACACGATATTAGAGATGCACATTATATCGTCGGTCATATCGGTTTTGGCCGATAAATGTTCATTTTTAAATGTTATAATTATCAGTCCAAAAAGAAAATTAGGTAGATATATTAAAGCCGATAATGTATTGATTATTTCCTCCAGTTTGTGCTTGAGAGAAGACAAGATGTCAGTGGTGTGAGAGGTTCTCTCACCATGAATGCAATTTCATGATTGCTAAAAGTTAAGGAATTTTTAAAGTAGGCTAGAGTTAGTAAATTATTTTGGGAAAAGATGATGTTTCATTGCAGTTTCCTTGTTTTCTTCAGTTAATGTTTTAAAATAAAAGCAGTGGCCTTTTGTTTTTGTAATCAGGCTCAGAAAGTTACCAAGATTTAGATTTAATCGGCCAATATGTCGGTTATCGGCTTCCAAATATAAAGGATTATCGGTTATCAGTATCGGTCAAAATTTCCATACACCCTACACAATATAGTTATTTGTGCTGTTTTCAAATTAAATAATGATGTGGTAATGTTTGAATTAAACGCAAATTAATTTCTGCATGCAGAAAGGAACAGTAAAAGTTTGTAGTAGTAGTACTCTATTTGCAGGATTCATTCACATTTTTACCAATAAATTTTTATGACTTCTGAGGCAAATATTCATGACCTAATGTTACATGACAGTCTATGCATAATGTAAAATAAGAATAAGTGCTCAAATGTATCATATACCACAGTTCTTTCTGGTTCTTGAATCTGATTGGCTGAGAGCAGTGTGATATTCTACTGATAACGGCACTCCTACATTTTCACCATTTGTATCACTCTGCTTAAAGCGACTGTCATGGCGGCCGAACAAATCCACTGTATATTTTTACAAATACAACACTTCTTGTACCACAAACTATAGTTAAGAGTTTTTTTTAAGGCTAAAATGTAGTTGTTTAGACCTGAAATATGTGACTCACATTTAATCATAGTGCCTATTTTACAATTTGTTTGTACGTTTTTGGAGATGTGAGATCCAGGCCGTCAGCGGTCGTTCAGTGCTCGAGTACCCGCTGAGAACAGCTTCATCTCGGCCAGTGCTTCGGGGATTTGCTGCTGGCTCTTATAGTGGGCAATCTTTGGTCTTATTAATCTATTACTTGTTTCTGAGGAAATCGAATTGGGCTATGTTAAATTACATAGCTTTCCTGTAGCTCAGTGGTTAGAGCATGGCACTAGCAATGCCAAGGTCATGGGTTCGATCCCAGGGATTGCACATACTCCGATACAAATGTATAGTATAATGCAATGTAAGTCGCTTTGGATAAAAGCGTCTGCCAAATGCATAAATGTAAATTTGATAATTTAATATTAAGGCTATATTTAACTTACATCCTGTAGGGCACTGCTTTTGTACGTTTGACTGAATTTTACAATTGTGTTTATTTCCTAATGTCATTTATAATGGCTATTGTTGTTCATTTAAATATTGAGCAGTAAATATTATTTTATATAAATAATATGTTGTATTTGCGATTGAGAAAGGGTCCATTGGTAATATGAATTGAGTGAAAGTTACATTAATATGCAATTAGATGGCGGCAAACTTTACGAGTGAATGAATCAGTCGCAAGAGTCTTTCAAATTGAAAGGGACTTTTGTAAACAGGACGTTGTTTTAGCGCTGTATGTTATGGAAAATTCCCTTAACTGTAAAAAGGACAAATACAAAGATCGCTTTCCTCAGCGGACATTCAAATGGATTTTTATAATGGATATAATACTATGGACATCAACCTGAAAAATTTCTGTTATATCAGACACAGGTAATGCTCGCTCTCTCTCAACGTCACGTGACTGAATGCTAAAGGCTAAGTATTGTAATTTGTTTAACCGATATTTTCAATTGAACTTATTCTATTACAGATTTTTGTGAAGCAAATTTCAATGACTTTTCCAAAACTTTCTGGGTTAAAAATTTCCAGGCCTCGAAAATGGCATTTGAAAAATTCCATGACTTTTCCAGGTTTTTCATGACTGTACGAACCCCATACTTGTGTCTTCACTACATCTGTCACATGACCTCACTATATTGGATATAAAACGCTTGTTTTAAATTGAATTAAAATGTCAGGGTAAAAATGTAATAATAATAATAATGAGTCAAGAGATTACGGTTGATATTACATGGAAATGGAAGGTCAGGTTGAGTGTTGCATTGTGGGATACAGTATTCACTCAGATCAGTATGTCTCAGGCAGAGCAGCACGAGCGTTAATAATACATGTGTCTGGGTTAAAGTTGCATGGGATACACTGTCTTGAGCATTCACACACAGATGAGGCGTCTCGCGTGTAACACAACGCCCAGAAACAACCAGACATGAGATACACCTCCGCTCGGACAGCAAGAGTCAGGCCTTCAGGGCAGGAAGTGATGTCACATCATCACCACAAACTCTCACATCCTGCTGTGTCTCAATGCACACCAGAAAAACTCTACACACTTAAAGCTAATTCACACCACAACCAGAACTATAACGACAACAATAACTACATAAACGAATGACTATAACAATAACATAAATGACACTGACAACTAAAATTATAACTATAACATTAATGATGATAAACAAAAACATTAATAACAGTACTAATAACTGTAACGATTAACATTACGTTAACGATGGTTTTGGTTTAGGTTAGTTGCTTGAACTAATGCATAATTTACTCTTATTACTATAGTAAGTGTAATAAAAACACTGCAAAATAAAGTTTTACCCAGTAATTTATAACTATAATAATAAAGGATAATAATAACCATAACAAACACTGATAACTATAACATTAACGATTACTATAATAACATTAACTTTACTGATAACTATTTCAAATGATTATATCGTTAATAACTATGTAATGACGTGGTATAATGTTAACAACAACTATAATATTAATGTATCTCAATAATAATAACAACATTACAATAATAACTACAATTTAAACTAATAACGTTAACTATTAATGATAAGCAAAAAAGATAACTATATTAACAACTATAACAATAACTAATGTAAATATTAACTAATGATAATGAACCATAACAGTAACAATGTTATAATTATTGTTAATTATCATTAACGATAACTAATAACTGTTATTAATAACTAACTATAAATAACCAACAACTAAAACATTAACAATATTGATAACTAATGTAAACAATTAAGACAACTATAATGTTAATGAATAACGATAATGATTACTATAATTAATATAATGAAATCTTAAAACAATAACGTCACTTAATGATAATTATAACGATGATAACTAACATTATAACAACTATAACGTTAACGATAATAGAATAACTTAATGATAACTATTACTATAATGATAACCAATAATAACTAACATGAATAACTAACTATACGTTAATAATTATGACAACTATAAATGTTAACGATAACTATTATAATGATAATGATAGCTGTAATGTTAAAAACTATGTAATGACAGTATAATGTTAATGACAACTATCATGTTAACATCACGATAATGATAACATTATTATATAAACTACAATTTAAACTTATAACAACAAAGTTAACTATTAATAACTAAAAAAATAACTACAATATCAATAACATTAACATAACTATAACAATAACTAATGTAAATATTAACTAATAATGAGCGATAACAGTAACGTTAATCATAACTAACAATTAGTATAACATTAACGATAACTAATAACTGTTATTGATAACTATAATGACTAAAACATTAACAATATTGATAAGTAATGTTAACAATTAAGACAACTATAATGTTAATGAATAACAATTACTGTAATAAGTATAATGAAAACTTAAAACAATAACGTCACCTATTAATAAATTATAACGTGATAAAGTATAATGACAACCGTACCATTTACAGTTACTATAACATTAACGATAATAACTAATGTAAAAGATCACTAAAATGATAATTAATGACTTCAACAGATGATGTCGTTCTGTTGGTCAATGTTTTTATCGTTCATCAGCTGGAAAAAAAAATAATCGTTCTGAAAGTGATTCCAACGATATCGTTCCTCTGTATCATCATCATAATAGTTGTGCTGTGCAATGCTCTGCCATCTATCCTCAACGCATCAGCCCTGCACAAATCAGTCACATGACAAGGATTCAGATGCAGTGACGACAGTTTAATAACTTCATCACACTGCAAGTGAACCCCTCCAGAGAAAAACAAAACACAGATTTGCTGTGCGCTGTTTGTTGTGATGGACAGATGTTCAGTGTGTGGTCATGTGACACTCATGTCTAAGCAATTGTCAGATGCTGATTTAGGTTTGATGGTCTGATAGGTCGACACATCTATGATGGCTGCAGCTGCTGTCGGCGGGCGAATGTTATTCATCAGATAAGATGGTTCGCTCGTGCTCACATTCGCGGTTTAAACGCACCCGAGGGCAGATGAGCTCATGTGAAAGGTTAAAACAGGACGCCGTACACACGCACAGCCCATAATAAACACACACAGACAGACTCCAGTCTGACCCTGACCTAATTTCAGATGCAGAGAGAGAGGATTTCACAGGCAGAGCAGCGAATGAACATCACATTTGTTATAACTTCTGTTGCACATAATGAGTGTGTTATCTGTGGTGTGAGCTCAGTGTCACAGCGAGAGAACGACTGCAGTGACAAACCAAAAACAACCACAGCTCACGCATTCTAGGATCGCATGATACTGGAAAAAACTAACACTGAGATATTTAATTTTTCTGCCATATATATATTGTGACGTGAAGAAATACAGGAATGTTCAGCAGATGACTTGAATAGCTGTATTTGGAAAAAATCTATCATTCCAGGTGATGATGTTGGGGAGTGCAAAATAAAAATAATTGAAAAGCTGGAAAATATTTTTTACTCCTTATTTGATTGCAAACCATCCTTTTAGGACTGAACGATTTGGAATTTTTTTTTGTAACTTGGGTTTACTCTACAAGAAATAATACAAACATCTTACAGCATCACGTAACCAGAGTTAAAATGTTTCCATAAGGCACATTCCCACTGGCTTTGATTTCATCCACCTGCTTTTATGTAAATTTTGGGATATTGCATAAAAAATAAAATAAAATGCTGGACAGAAATGCAAAGATGCGCATAAATTCTAAAAAAAAAATTTTTTTTATCTGATAAGAAGATATGCACATACATTATGATGCACAAAAAACACGTTCGTGACTTTGCCTCAGCAGAGGCTGTGATTGGATAACTGGACTAAGCAGCGGACCAATCACATCGCAGCATCTCAAATGTAGGTTTGGTGGTTCTGAAACGCCCGAGTCAAAGTGTCATCAGAATGATTTGGTTTAATTCCCTCTAGAAGCGTCTCACAAACACCAGCACCCGAACACAAGAGAACATGACAGCGTTTATTGCGTTTTGTCTGATGCTCTGAGACGAAACTCATTTATGATGGAGAGCCTGATTGCAGAAACGTACATTTTTATTACTGATATTTTGCGCCAGGAAGTGATGATTTTGTTCTCTTGAACACATGGGATGGAAACGCTGCTTTATTCACAAGTGTTTTAAGTGATATTCCAATTTTAAAAGTTAAATTTGCAACTTTAGATGGAAACATAGCTAGTGTTTTTGTCCAATTCAGTATAAAATAATAAAGGTAATAATTATTAAATAATATTTCCAACAAAATAAGAAATGTATTGAATTATTGTAACTGTTGAACTATAAAATAAAAAATTAAGTATTTAATAAAAATAATTTAACGCATTATTACAGTAAAAAAAAAAAATGCCCGGTTTGAGTTTTTGAACCATATTTACATTATATGATTTAGTTCAGTTATATCACACGTAAAAAGATGTTATCAACAAAAATATAAAGATGAAGCAGAACTGTTCATCTCTGTTCAACACAGTGGCATTTCATTTCTGAATCCGCGTTTTGAACGAATCGGGTGAACCAATGATTCAATCGACGATTCATAAAGAGAACCATTTGCTTCACTCCTGAATGAATCAGCAGTTTGAATGAATGAATGAATGAAAGAATGACTCAATGACTTAAGACATTTACCATCACCTACTGGCAGTGTTAGGTTCTTATTTAGAGTATATTGTCATTAAAAATTATTTCATATTTCCATATTTAAAAAAAAACAAAAAAACATTAAAAGTAAAAATTTCCACAAAAATGGAAATTCAGTCATCATTTACTCAACCTCATGGTCCCAAAATTTATATGTAATAAATTTTGTGTTGAATCAAATAAAAACATTTATTTTTGAATCTACTTTTTGTAATGTCTATTTAAAGCTTTACACAATAATGATTTCAAATGATCTTTTGAGTGTAATTTCCAAATTTGATGTACGATTAATTTGAGATTACTTAGATTAATTAATCGGCACATGATATAGGGGTGAATTCAGGTTGATTGGGACACCTTTTCCAAGCCATCTCAATGATAAAAAGTTTCCCATTCATCCTGAATTCACCCTAATTAATTAGATTAAAAAAAAAATTTCACTTGACAGCCCTATTTATAATACAACTGTAGAAATTACAAAACCAATATTTTCATTTTTTAATGTTAAACCACCAAACTTTTATTTTGGCGGGTTGCTGGCAAATGGATGTGCTGGTAGTGCATATAATTGTTTAATTAAATCACAACCATATTATGATACTGATTTTACTACCGTACAGCCCTAATGCATTCTGCAAGCGTTTTCACACTGTTCTGAAGTGAAGTGTCTTTATTCAGCGTAAAGACAATAAAAGTGCCGCATAATTCCTCTGCGGTGTACGCAGGTCTCTCACCTGATCACGGTGGACACCGGTATGGGCGGACCTTTATCCTTTAGTTCCTGAACGTTCACCACCTGAGGGACCGTCTTGAGCGTGGACTCGGTCAAAGACGCTCCTAGAAACGACAGCGACAGACAGTTGTATTACTCGTGAAGGGATATGCTGATATTAAATGAAGTCACATTTCTGATCACGGTGACAACTGCGTGTCCATGTGTTTCACAGCCTTCAATGTGAGCACAGTAACGGTCAATAATAACTTAATTTATCAGTTATTGTTATATAACACTTTCCAGAAGCTGACGTGACACGCAGTCTCAATGTGATGTGATCTAGTGTCCCAAATGATGATACAACGTACTGTCTGAGTTTTGAAAGGATAAATTCAGTTTCATTAAACACTCAATGGTGTTTTTCTAAACAATCTAAAACTGATTTTATGAGCTTGTATTAATAGAGAGACACAGAGTGGAGAGCAAAAGGTTTCAAATTTTTTCAAAAATACAGTAAAAATAGTGAAATATTTTTACAATTTAATACATCTGTTCTCTATGTGAATATATAGTAAAGTGTAATTTATTCCTGTGATCAAAAGCTGAATTTTCAGCATCATTACTCCAGTCTTCAGTGCCACATGATCCTTCAGAAATCATTCTAAGATGATGATTTGCTGCTCAAGATTATCATCAATAATGAAAACAGTTGTGCTGCTTCATATTTATATATTTGTTGGAGTCTTTGATCATTATAAAGTTCAAAATAACACCTTTTATTTGATAGAAATCTTTTGTAAAAATTATAAATGTGTTTATGGTGACTTTTGTTCAATGAATGTGTCTTTAATTTCCTAAAACACAATCTTTTGAACTGTAGTGTGTATTTTATTTATAACAAATTGAGAAAACTAATGTCGGTTTAACAGTTCAGACATGCTGTAGGTCTGATATATAGCATCTGTCGCCCTCTAGTGTAAAGAGACACACTGCACTGACACTGATAATCACAGACATCTGATGCAAATACATTATTATTATTGAAAGTGTTTATAATAAAGACCAGCTCTAAACATTTTAAAATGAAAACAAAGGCTGAAATGTGGATTCTAACACAGATCTGCCTGGTAAACGTGCGAAGGCCAGTGTGTTTGTACCTGATTTCTGGCTGGTCATGTGTCTGCTAAGGGCGGCTCTTCCTGCAGCCTGAGTGGCAGGGACTGTAGTGGGTGTGGTCTTCTCTGTGGGCGGAGCTCCATGCTTCACTGTTTTTGTGGCTAGCGCTGTGCTGTCGGCACTGTCCATGTTTATCTTCGGAGCTGCAACACATTCAAGAGACATTAACGACCAAAAACATGCATTATTTGATGTGTTTTGATTGACATTGAGCCTCACCGGCGCTGATGACGGGTACGGGGCCGGTCTGGACTCTGCTGAACGGACTGGACTGCATGCTGAAGCCCGGCTGTATGGAGGGTGTTCGGACCACGGCGGGGTGTCGCGGGACGGCGGGTGTCAGCACTGGGACGGGCTCGTCCTCTTCCTCAGCTACCGCCAACGTGTCCTCGGGCTCCAGAGGCTGAGACAGAGACGAGCTGGAGCTCACCTCATCCAGATCCTCATAGAACTGAGGAGACAGGAAGGCTGACCGCGACAGGTTGGCTGAGACACGGAGAGACACGGTGAGAGTACGTCACTTACAAAGCTGTAGTCCATTACCAGGGCTGGGTAGGTTAATTTAAAATGTATTTGACTACAGATTACAAAATACATGCTTTAAAAAGTAATTTCTAACATATTTCGTTAGATTACCCAAGTTTTGTAACTTAAAAAGATAGTTCACCCAAAAATGAAAATTTGATGTTTATCTGCTTACCCCCAGAGCATCCAAGATGTAGGTGACTTTGTTTCTTCAGTAGAACACAAATGATGATTTTTAACTGCAACCGTTCTGCCGTCTGTCAGTCATATAATGCGAGTGAATGGGAACTTTGTCTATAAGAGTAAAAAAAACATTCACAGACAAATCCAAATTAAACCCTGCGGCTCGTGACGACACATTGATGTCCTAAGACACGAAACGATCGGTTTGTGCGAGAAACCGAACAGTATTTATATCATTTTTACCTCTAAAACACCACAATGTCCAACTGCCTTCAGCATCCGGCTGGTGAGGTCTGATCGCGCTCTGATGCCGGAAGTGATCTCACACTCATTGAAGTATAAGCGCGAGACATCACTGCCGTTATCAGAGCGCAATCAGACCTCACTAAGCGAGTGCTGAACGCAGTTGGACATTGTGGTGTTTTAGAGGTAAAAAATGATATAAATACTGTTCGGTTTCTCGCACAAACCGATCGTTTCGTGTCTTAGGACATCGATACGTCGTCACGAGCCGCAGGGTTTAATTTGGATTTGTCTATGCAAGATTTTTCAACTCTTATTGTTCGAGTTCCCATTCACTCGCATTATTTGACTGACAGACGGCAGAACGGTTGCAGTTAAAAATCATCATTTGTGTTCTACTGAAGAAACTAAGTCACCTACATCTTGGATGCCCTGGGGGTAAGCAGATAAACATCACATTTTCATTTTTTGGGTGAACTATCCCTTTAATCCAAATACTTTAGAATACTTTGGAATACTAATAAGTTTGTCTGTCCATACCAGATGCGACAACTATGACAAAAATCAATCAAATATCGTGAGTGTGGGCGGAGTATTTGCAAGCGTACTGCACTCGTAAGAAATCAAAAATCACAGCCAATCAGAAGAGAGTGCACTGCACTCTCAACCAATTGGAGGAGCGTATCAAATTCATAAATTAAACCATTTTAACATTATTAAAAATACACACAAACAATCTTTGCCTCTATTTTTCACATGGAGTTGAAAATTTGAATGTTAATGGTTTCCTTTAACTTATTTTTAGGATCTGAGGTGAATTATCGCTTTCAGTACGGCTATAAAGTTCACACAAAACATTCAAACTCACATTAATTCTTTAAAACTTAAAGCACATAATCAGTGCCTGAGATTATCATTGTCATACATTATATGTTGTTGCTCCAGCCGCTGCGTCACAAAAATAGAAACCGTTTCTAAAACAGAACCGTCGCATATCGCCATCGCGGCTGGTAAGGACAAAAACTCTGATTAACATGGAAAAGACGCCTTTTATTGTGTTCCGCTGTGCATCTGGTTAAGACACGGTTTTAGGGCGAATCAATAAATTATGAATAATTTACTGCCATTATGTGAATAATATGCAATCAGTAAAACAATAACTAGTCTGATTATGAGCATTTTAAAACAAATACTTCATTTTTTGGAGTCTGATTACATAATCTAGATGACATATAATCAGTTACTACCCAGCACTGCATTCGAGACAGGAGCACGAGTGTGACGTACCTGGAGCTGTGGAGCGCACTGGTGGAGTCTGTCTCTTTGACAGGAAGTTCNGAAGAGCGCATGGGGGCGGAGTCTCTCTGCAAGCGTACTGCACTCGTAACAAATCAAAAATCACAGCCAATCAGAAGAGAGTGCACTGCACTCTCAACCAAATGGACGAGCGTATCAAATTCATAAATTAAACCATTTTAACATTATTAAAAATACACACAATCTTTGCCTCTATTTTTCACATGGAGTTGAAAATTTGAATGTTAATGGTTTCCTTTAACTTATTTTTAGTATCTGAGGTGAATTATCGCTTTCAGTACGGCTATAAAGTTCACGCAAAACATTCAAACTCACATTAATTCTTTAAAACTTAAAGCACATAATCAGTGCCTGAGATTATCATTGTCATACTTTGTATGTTGTTGCTCCAGCTGCTGCGTCTCAAAAATAGAAACCGTTTCTAAAACAGAACCGTCGCATATCGCCATCGCGGCTGGTAAGGACAAAAACTCTGATTAACATGGAAAAGACGCCTTTTATTGTGTTCCGCTGTGCATCTGGTTAAGACACGGTTTTAGGGCGAATCAATAAATTATGAATAATTTACTGCCATTATGTGAATAATATGCAATCAGTAAAACAATAACTAGTCTGATTATGAGCATTTTAAAACAAATACTTCATTTTTTGGAGTCTGATTACATAATCTAGATGACATATAATCAGTTACTACCCAGCACTGCATTCGAGACAGGAGCACGAGTGTGACGTACCTGGAGCTGTGGAGCGCACTGGTGGAGTCTGTCTCTTTGACAGGAAGTTCCTCAGCTGAGACTGTTTGGCTGGGGTCATTTTAGCTGCAACACACAGAATGACATCAAACTAGATCAACTCCTCACTGCATTCAACTGTGCAGAAGCATCATGAGTCTAATGGCACGGATAATTCAGATTAATGTGTTCAGCAGTGCTTTTAGACTCGAGGTGAAGGTGGATTGAACTCTGGGTGGTGAAGAGTTCATGCATTCACAAAAGGACAATCATGCAGCTCTTACATGGTGATTTGGCAGGAGTTTTGGGTGCCGTTTCCAGACTGGCCTTCAGAAGAGCATCCTTCAAACTCTCCAGTTCACTGTCCAGACTGTAAAAACAAACAGAAGAAGGTGAATCCTGAGGTTCAACAGCAACGGTCTCTTCTTCAGCAGGAGCTTCAGACATATTTCTGCTCTTAAAGTCACCAAGAAATCACCATTTACTTTTTTTATGGAATATTGCAGTATTATAAATGATTTATGTGTGAACATCATTTTAAATTCATGTTCCTTGTAATCTTGAATCGGAATATCTTCCCCTCCCTCTCTCAGCGGCATCTCTTCTCTCACAACCATCCAATCAATGGTAATACATTCATGTGAGGTCACAATGCCATTTGAAAACTTAAAAAAATACTTTTTTGATTTTATTTCTGTCCCTTTTTTCCTCTCTCCATTTCTAATGTACAAATTATTTATATTTTATATGGCAATAAAAAAAATGAATAAAAGCATTAGTATGGCAGTGATGAAGAAGCTAAACTATTTTTAAGCAATTTAATTTATTTTAATAATTACAAAATATTGTCATGGTTAATTTATTACCGATAAATTTGTAATAAATTGATTATAAAAACTATCAGCACTATTTTTTTATTGAGTTTTATTTCAGTCAATGTATATTAAGTTCATTAAGTAACAAAAATGTTTGTTTTAGATAATACCCCACAGATCATTTATTATAGCTTGTCAAATTTGCCCCTATTTGGGAGTGAGCAAAAACACAGCGTTTTTGTGTGTGTCCCATTAAATGCAAATGAGCTGCTGCTCCCGGAGCCGTTTCCAGAAGAGGGCGGAGCTTTAACAGCTTACGCTTGAGTTGCTCAACAACAAAGCTGGAGAATCTCACGCAGCCAAAATGAGGATTGTCAGTAACGGTGTTCAGCCTTACATTGTTCAAACCGGAGTCGACACTGATGGAGAGACTCAGGAAGAAGTTACAACTTTTAGAATGAAACTGGACGTTTCTGAATGGTTAGTGGATAAATTTATGTAGTTGCTGTGGAGTTGATTCAACTCATCCACTAGCATGTGCCGTCATGTTCATCTTTTGTGTTGAATTGACCCTCGTTTATGAAGCAGTCCGGCGTAAAATGACGGCATGTCAACTACACTCTACCACAACAACTTTTCCTCTTCTCTAAAGCAGCCCAACATGGCCTCGCCCTCTTTGTTGCGTGTTCTCAGGGGCGGGGTTTATGTAAATTTTACCGTTAGTGATGTCACCAACCCAGGAAGAAGCTCATTGTAGTCCCTACCAGCCGTTTGTTGTAGTCCTTAAACAGCGAATTCTTTAAAAGAAAATCTCTCTTTGCATTGAACTTTGAGCGTCGTAACTTTGCAGATGTTGTTTATGCTCAAACAGCAACATTACACACTAACTCAAATTTTAAAAGTGACATCATAATTAAGGACCCCTTTAAGATATAAACGACTGTGTTTATGTAATATTACCATTTTAACAACATTCTGTGGTGGTACCATAGTACAATGACAGTATAGATGGTAACACTAGAGGTGTGTGATAATGCAGTTGTTGTTTTAACGTTATGGGTTTCACCTCTGTTCGGAGGGTGTGGAGGGCGTCCGGCTGGCGAAGCTCCACACTGACGTCGCTCTGTAGAGTCTCAGCTTGTGCAGGTCACTCGCCAGCCGGTCCAGACGCTGCTTCTGCTGATTGATGATGTCCAGATTATTGGCCAGCGCTGCAAACAGAGCCTCTCTCTCAGGGACGATCATGTGCCTGCAGGAAAAAACACTGAACACCGAAACACTGCGCACAAAATTGGAAATAAAGCAGCGTTTTCATCCAATGCGTTCAAGAGAACAAAATCGTCACTTCCTGGTGCAAAATATCAGTAATAAAAATGTAAGTTGCTGCAATCAGGCTCTTTTTTCCTCCATCATAAATGAGTTTTGTCTCAGAGCGGCAGACGAAACACAATGAACGCTGTCATGTTCTCTTGCGTTCAGATGCTGGTGTTTGTGAGATGCTTCTTAGGGCCTGTTTACACCTAGTCACTTCATGCATTTTCACTGATCGGACAGCTATTCGATTGTGAAAAGACCAGGTCTAAATGCCCTCCGAAACGCATTTGAAACGGCTATAAATCCGATCGCTCAAACCACATCAGGAGGTGGTCTGGGACGCACTCCAGTCAAAACTGAACAGGTCTAAATGCATCTGGTTGTTGAAACCACATATGTAAATTTAACTCCTCCCAAAAATACTAAAAAAATAAACGTGTGAGCGCGTGTTATAGGCTAAATAACATGTTATACCCAGATATGACAGCGCTACTGCAGCACGCATCACCACATATGAGCAGCTGAGTACCTCTTCAGCAACACAACACGCAAACTGCCGCAAATCAAACTGAAAGTAAGTTGCGGGCGCTCAAAACACAATCATCTTCATTAAAAGTAATGAGACTGAATGATCTTACCCGGGCTGTGGCCATGCTCTCTCCTATTGCGGTCTTTGATTTTGAAATTAGCTGATGATCAATAAAATGCAGCTCATATTTGTTGCTTTCGGTGACGTGAACTCTATGAAATCTGCATATAGCGCAGGAATTGACGATCGGATTTATATCCGTTTTGCGGAGACACGTTTATGTGGCCAAGTGTAAATGCAATCGTTTTTATAAATCAGATAGCTATCCGATCAGAGAAAACGCATGAAGTGACCAGGTGTAAACAGGCCCTTAGAGGGAATTAAACCAAATCATTCTGATGACAGACTTTGATTCAGGAGTTTCAGAACAACTAAACCAACATTTGAGCCTCTGCTGAGGCAGTCACCTGAGGTATGTTGTTGTGCACCGAGGAAATTATTTAGTAAATGTGTTTCCAATATAGTTTATGCGCAAGTCCTCTTATCAGATAAAAAAAAATTATGATTATGCATACTTTACTGTTTCATCCAGTGTTTTTAATGCGATATCCCAAAATAGGTGGACAGATGCCGTACGGACAGAATATCACAGCCGCTCACCTCTGCTTCTTTTTCTTCTCCAAGTGCTTCTCCCACTCCACGTCTAAAACGTCATTCACGTCCTCCATGGCGAACTTCACGTACTGGTACAAGCGTCGGATCTCCTGTTACAAAAACACACTTTCAGCAAACGTTCATACGCTCTTAATATGTTGATCTGTCAAGCAGGCGTTTTACGAGACCTTGAGCTGCTCCTCTCGCCGTGGGTCCAGAGGTTTCTTGTAGAGCAGCTGGAGGTAGTCTTTGTCTCGGTTGAGCTCGCTCTGAGCTCGCGCCTCCTCCGCTCCGGCGAAGCCCTCCAGCAGGCTGGTCTTCAGAGCGCTAATGTCGCCGTGCAGAGACTGCGCTCAACGGATCGACAAGGTCGGTTATGCATTCATACAACTCACAACTACTGAGACGTCAACAGTTTAAGATCCACAGACACAGACCAGTATTCACATGGCAATAATAAATTTGTTATTTTCAGAACATCAAACTAAACTAGTGCTGTCAAAATTATTGTGTTAACGTATGCAATTAATTTCAGTTTAATCACGTTAAAAATGTTTAACGCAATTAACGCAGTATCCGTTTTTTCCGTCATAATTTGGCAAGCGTTACATTATATGATCACGCTCCTTTATTCACACAAATGCTTTTAAACCATTCAAGCGCCACAAGACAAACGAGAACGTCTGTGAATGTCGTGTGATGTGATACACAGACGACTCGTGTGCTCAGAAAGACGCGCCCCAGTATCGAGTTCTTAATCATGCTTGAACAAACAACACACAGAATTATTTTTGTTGAGTCTCCTCATAAGAGCTGTCTTAAATGAGTTAAATAACTTCTTAAATGAACTTAAAAACTCTCATTTCGGAGGCTGCATCCCCCGGAGGTCACATTTGAAAGCTCCATACGTCATCAAGGATGTCTTATTTAAGAAAAGTAACCGTAATAAAATTGACTTGTCTCTCGTGAGGTGTAAAATACTGTCATTTATTTCTTACTTTGCAATCTGTTACTTTTCTTAAATGAGACCGTTTCAATGACGTATGCAGCCTTTAAATGCGACTTCCGGTGGACGCAGCCTTCGACGCAACTAAAGAGTTGTGAGAAAACGAGATGCTTTTTTTTTTTTTTTTTTTTT
>RJVU01046259.1:5721013-5739440 GCA_003731715.1 Anabarilius grahami
ATATATATATATATATATACATACACACACGTATAATATGTAAGTATATTTTGTGTGTGTATATAGTGTATACATATGTAAAATGTCATATGTATATGTAATTTTCATACATTTTTTATTTTTGTCTATATTCACACACACACACACTTTTAATTATTTATTTATATACACTGTATATTTTTTTTGTTTATATAAATTCACATACATTTTTTATTTTATTTTTTAATGTATATATATATGTATTTTTTTTTACATTTTAAATACTTTTTAATTTTATTTTAATTTAATTACATTTCTTTTAGATGTTTTTTAAGGTTGTGTATTCCTTAGCTTAAGAGTATAAGAGTATTTTCAGCCACATTTACTAATAGTAGAAAATGTTATTAGGTTGTGCATTTGGACACATTTCAGCATGACCAAAGCCCACTTCATCATAGCTGATTGGTAGATTGTTCCCAAAAAATTGCTCTGTATCTTCATATTTATCGTATTTCCCGTTAATTCGCAAAGATCACAAGTGTGACTGTTTGGCCTTTTCTCTTTATGTCCACAATTTCATTTCTCTGTTCAAATAGCAAGTGCCACAAAAGTCACCAAGTTTCGTACCATTCTGATGAAGTAAATATTTGGTTACACTTTATTTTGATGGTCCACTTTAGACATTAGACTAATTATAAGTAACACTGCAACTACATGTCAACAATCTCTCATTAGAGTATTAGTAGACTGTTAGGTCAGTGTTAGTAGAATAAGTTGACATGTAGATGCAAAGTACTTATAGTCTGTACAAATTTACCTAAAATTTAACAGAGCGTTAATAATAGCAGCCCCCACCCCATCATGCACAGCAGACACAGAGCTTTATTAATGACTGAACTTTAAGATGAAAAACAAACTAAACATAAAATGCTGCTTGACCGGGAAACAAATGAAAACAGATGAAATATAATGAAAAGAGTTGAATGACCTTGTTCAGGAAGGTCCGGACGTCGTAGAAGTCCAGCGTGAGGCCAGCGGCGCCGCCCACACCGCACACGGACAGCGTGAGCTCATCGCTGCTCAGGGCCATGTGATGCATCACCATGTCAACAGTCACCGTCACAGCGCTCGAGCACTCGACTGACGACACACGAGACACACATCAGTCTGATCACACTCACACCGGCGGCTTTTAGCTTTATTTACGTTAAACAAGAGGCATCATTTCAAGAACATTAGAGTCGGCATGAAAGGGAAGTTGTGATAGTCTTTTCTTCCCTAATGTGCCGTATATCCGAGTGAAATGCTTCCCAAACAAGAACAAATGTAGGGCGGGGCTTGATTTTGTCCGTGGGGAATTGATTGGATGGTTGTGCTTTGCTATTGGTGGATCTCATGTGAGTGAATAAGTTCACCTCCCTCTCTCAGCGACATCTCTTCTCTTCTCTGATGACGAGGGCGGGGCAACCTGTCACTCACATGAGATCCACCAATAGCAAACCACAATCATCCAATCAATTCCCCACGGACAAAATCAAGCCCCGCCCTACATTTGTTCTTGTTTGGGAAGCCGTTTCACTCGGATATACAGTGGTATGCGAAAGTTTGGTAACCCCTTGCAGAATCTGTGAAAATGTGAATAATTTGAACAAAATAAGAGAGATCGTACAAAATGCATGTTGTTTTTTATTTAGTACTGTCCTGAGTAAGATATTTTACATAAAAGATGTTTACATATAATCCACAAGACAAAAAAGCAGCTGAATTTATTAAAATATCCCCGTTCAAAAGTATGTGAACCCTTGATTCTCAACACTGTGTGTGGTTACCTGATGATCCACGACTGTTTGTGTGTTTTGTGATGTTGTTCATGAGTCTCTTGTTTGTTCTGAGCAGTTAAACTGAACTCTGTTCTTCAGAAAAATCCTCCAGCTCCTGCAGATTCTTCAGTTTTCAAGCATTTTTTGCATATTTGAACCCTTTCCAGCAGTGACTGAATGATTTTAAGATCCATCTTTTCACACTGAGGACGACTGAGGGATTCAAACTCAACTATTAAAAAAGGTTCAAAATTCACTGAAGCTCCAGAAGGAAACACGATGCATTAAGAGTCGGGGGGTGAAAACTTTTGAACAGGATGAAGAAGTCAAAATTTGTTGAAATATTTTTTTTTCATTTCGTACTTCCCTTCGGAAGCAACAGAAGATACTTGCATGTTTCCCGGAAGACAAATTAAGTACAATTTACCTTGATCTTTAAATTCAAAAGTTTTTACCCCCCGACTCTTAATGCATCGTGTTTCCTTCTGGAGCATCAGTGAATGTTTGAACCTTTTTTAATAGTTGTGTTTGAGTCCCTCAGTTGTCCTCAGTGTGAAAANTCGGAAGCAACAGAAGATACTTGCATGTTTCCCGGAAGACAAATTAAATACAATTTACCTTGATCTTTAAATTCAAAAGTTTTCACCCCCCGACTCAATGCGTCGTGTTTCCTTCTGGAGCTTCAGTGAATGTTTGAACCTTTTTTAATAGTTGTGTTTGAGTCCCTCAGTCGTCCTCAGTGTGAAAAGATTAATCTCAAAATCATTCAGTCACTGCTGGAAAGGGTTCAAATATGCAAAAGATCCTCAAAAACTGAAGAATCTGCAGGAGCTGGAGGATTTTTCTGAAGAACAGAGTTCAGTTTAACTGCTCAGAACAAACAAGAGACTCATGAACAACATCACAAAACACACAAACAGTCGTGGATCATCAGGTAACCACACACAGTGTTGAGAATCAAGGGTTCCCAAACTTATGGAGATATTTTAATAAATTCAGCTGCTTTTTTGTCTTGTGGATTATATGTAAACATCTTTAATGTAAAATATCTTACTCAGGACAGTACTAAATAAAAAACAACATGCATTTTGTACGATCTCTCTTATTTTGTTCAAATTATTCACATTTTCACAGATTCTGCAAGGGATTCGCATGCCACTGTACGCATTAAAGACCAGCGCAACTTGTTTCATGCTGACTTTTTAGACACAACCGACTGCGTTCACACCGGTGTCGTTGGGGTTTCCCTCCTGCCGTCCGGCGGAGATGACGTCTCTCGTCCAGAACACCTTGAGCGTTTGGTCTCTGCCGACGAACGTCAGGCCGTATTTGTTGGAGACGGAGAGAAGACTGGAGCGCTCTTTAGGCAGATCAGCTGACGACTGGAACACACGGATCTTCTTCATCTGACGGAACTGGAAGTCCTGGAGAGCAAGAGCATCAGATGACTGACATGAGATCAGTTATTACTACAGCAAACACACATTGTCATGATGACAGAAGTGAAACTGATACTGACAACAAACACAGTCATGATTCACTTCAGCATAAATAACTTAAAATCTGATGAAAGAAAGCCTGATTTCAGAAAACTGAGTAATAAGTCGTTCTGAAATGAACTTTTATGAAGAGAATCTGATGGGAAAATATATTTGTCTCTAATGTACTTACAATATATATTTCTCTAAGGATTATAACCATTTGACAAAAGGTACACTACATCCACTTATAAGTAAACACATTCACACAACACATATCATCTATATCTGCCAAATAACATTTTTACTCCAATAATAATAATAATAATAACAACACTAACGTTAGCCGGTGAGTGTCTCACCTTCATCTCTCTCTCTGGAATGGAGTCCGGATCGTCTCCCATCTTTACAAAGCGTCCCGCTCGCGTCGCCAACAACAATAACAAGTAAATATGTAGTTAATTAAGTTATTAATGGAGAATTAATGAATTTATTCTGGTCATCTCAAACTCTCTGCGTGCTAGCAAGAACCCGCGTTGAACTTTGGCAGGAAATGACGCGTGTTTTGAAGCTGAAACTTGTCTCCTTCTCGTCGGACAGTGACCTCTACTGGCCAAACAGCAGCTGAACATGAGGTAATAATAGAGGGATTTTCAATCTTTTAGACGCCACTGACCCCCAAGTTTGACCATTTTGGCTCGAGGGAACCCATTCTAAAATATATTTACACTACCGTTCAAAGGTTTGGGATCTGTAAGATTTTTAATGTTTTTAAAAGAAGTTTCGTCTGCTCACCAAGACTGCATTTATTTAATTAAAAATACAGTAAAATCAGTAATATTGTGAAATATTATTACAATTTAAAATAACTGTTTACAATTTATAATATTTTCAAATAGAAATTTATATCCAGTGATCAAAGCTGAATTTTCAGCATCGTTACTCCAGTCTTCAGTGTCACATGATCCTTCAGAAATCATTCTAATATGATGATTTGATGCTCAAGAAACATTTATGATTATTTTCAATGTTGAAAACAGTTATTTACATTTTTATTTCATGATGCTATGATGAATAGAAAGTTCAAAAGAACAGCATTTGTCTGAAATCTAAATCTTTTGTAACATTATACACTACCGTTCAAAAGTTTGGGGTCAGTAAGAATTTTATTTTTATTTTTTTGAGAAGAAATTAAGGAAATTAATACTTTTATTCAGCAAGGATGCATTAAATCAATCAAAAGTGACAGTAAAGACATTTATAATGTTACAAAAGATTATAAATGCTGTTCTTTTGAACTTTCTATTCATCAAAGAATCCTGAAAAAAAATATTGTACTCAAATATTTTGTACACAATAAATGTATCTTGAGCAGCAAATCATCATATCAGAATGATTTCTGAAGGATCATGTGACACTGAAGACTGGAGTAACGATGCTGAAAATTCAGCTTTGATCACTGGATATAAATTACAATTTATAATATTTTCAAATAGAAAACAGTTATTTTAAATTGTAATAATATTTCACAATATTCCTGTTTTTACTGTATTTTTAATTAAACAAATGCAGTCTTGGTGAGCAGACAAAACTTCTTTTAAAAGCATTAAAAATCTTACCGATCCCAAACTTTTGAACGGTAGTGTATATATATGTATATATATATGTGTAAAATATGTTTATTTTAATCATTTATTTTTATTTATTTTACAGTTTTACTCTAAATTTTTCTAAATTATTCCCTAGCAGACCCAACTTATATGAAAAATGAATACTATAAATATATGTAAAATATTATTAGGAAAATATTTAATTTCTGTTACATTATTACATTTTTTTTCTAATAACAATACTGTGCTGTTATTTATTCATTTTATTAAATGCATTTGTTTATATTAATAATTAATTTTTAACTTACTTTTTTTTTTTTTTTTTTACAGTTTTACTCTAAATTTTTCCATGGACCCCCTAGAAGGTGAAGGTGGGGATTNTGAGGGACCCCGGACCCCAGTTTCAATTAAAAATCATGGCTACATTCACATAATCGATAGAATTTCAGAACATCTCCTGATTTTGAAATCATAATGCATAAGAAAGCTATAATAAAGTGCAAACAGTAAGATTTGTAATTCTATAATGGATGTGTCGTGCGTCAGGGTACTTGTAGAAGTGCTCATATTTTATAATTAATAGTTTGACACGTTAACATTAAACTGCTGACAAGGAACTGCTTGTTCTCCATTAATAAAGTGCTTTACTTCTCGTCATATCGTGCATGTCTTGTTATATCTGTAAATAGAGGGTATGCATTGACGTCACTTTCCCGCCGAAACACGCCCCCCCCCAGCCGGACTCGAGTGGCAAAAGACTGTATGACTGGATTTAATCGCGATTAAAACACAAATAAAACAAGCGATTAAACTAAAGGTTGGACTCGATAGTGTTCCTGGTGTTTCAACTTACCAAAAATCCTGTAATCCATGGATATTGACATGCAGCCAGGAATCGTTTTTCCAGACATTTACAGTGGGTACGGAAAGTATTCAGACCCCCTTAAATTTTTCACTCTTTGTTATATTGCAGCCATTTGCTAAAATCATTTAAGTTCATTTTTTTTCCTCATTAATGTACACACAGCACCCCATATTGACAGAAAAACACAGAATTGTTGACATTTTTGCAGATTTATTAAAAAAGAAAAACTGAAATATCACATGGTCCTAAGTATTCAGACCCTTTGCTCAGTATTTAGTAGAAGCACCCTTTTGATCTAATACAGCCATGAGTCTTTTTGGGAAAGATGCAACAAGTTTTTCACACCTGGATTTGGGGATCCTCTGCCATTCCTCCTTGCAGATCCTCTCCAGTTCTGTCAGGTTGGATGGTAAACGTTGGTGGACAGCCATTTTTAGGTCTCTCCAGAGATGCTCAATTGGGTTTAAGTCAGGGCTCTGGCTGGGCCATTCAAGAACAGTCACGGAGTTGTTGTGAAGCCACTCCTTCGTTATTTTAGCTGTGTGCTTAGGGTCATTGTCTTGTTGGAAGGTAAACCTTCGGCCCAGTCTGAGGTCCTGAGCACTCTGGAGAAGGTTTTCGTCCAGGATATCCCTGTACTTGGCCGCATTCATCTTTCCCTCGATTGCAACCAGTCGTCCTGTCCCTGCAGCTGAAAAACACCCCCACAGCATGATGCTGCCACCACCATGCTTCACTGTTGGGACTGTATTGGACAGGTGATGAGCAGTGCCTGGTTTTCTCCACACATACCGCTTAGAATTAAGGCCAAAAAGTTCTATCTTGGTCTCATCAGACCAGAGAATCTTATTTCTCACCATCTTGGAGTCCTTCAGGTGTTTTTTAGCAAACTCCATGCGGGCTTTCATGTGTCTTGCACTGAGGAGAGGCTTCCGTCGGGCCACTCTGCCATAAAGCCCCGACTGGTGGAGGGCTGCAGTGATGGTTGACTTTCTACAACTTTCTCCCATCTCCCGACTGCATCTCTGGAGCTCAGCCACAGTGATCTTTGGGTTCTTCTTTACCTCTCTCACCAAGGCTCTTCTCCCCCGATAGCTCAGTTTGGCCGGACGGCCAGCTCTAGGAAGGGTTCTGGTCGTCCCAAACGTCTTCCATTTAAGGATTATGGAGGCCACTGTGCTCTTAGGAACCTTAAGTGCAGCAGAAATTTTTTTGTAACCTTGGCCAGATCTGTGCCTTGCCACAATTCTGTCTCTGAGCTCTTCAGGCAGTTCCTTTGACCTCATGATTCTCATTTGCTCTGACATGCACTGTGAGCTGTAAGGTCTTATATAGACAGGTGTGTGGCTTTCCTAATCAAGTCCAATCAGTATAATCAAACACAGCTGGACTCAAATGAAGGTGTAGAACCATCTCAAGGATGATCAGAAGAAATGGACAGCACCTGAGTTAAATATATGAGTGTCACAGCAAAGGGTCTGAATACTTAGGACCATGTGATATTTCAGTTTTTCTTTTTTAATAAATCTGCAAAAATGTAAACAATTCTGTGTTTTTCTGTCAATATGGGGTGCTGTGTGTACATTAATGAGGAAAAAAAATGAACTTAAATGATTTTAGCAAATGGCTGCAATATAACAAAGAGTGAAAAATTTAAGGGTGTCTGAATACTTTCCGTACCCACTGTATATGTGCCTGATTTAGACACCGGGGAAATACATAAATTTTAAAAACACCCAGAATATGTGCACAACATAAGATGGTAAATACTGTATTTAATTGAGGAGTTAATACAGTATATAACAATTAAACATATTGACACAAAATTATAACAGCAAATCCACGTTTCGCTGCCTGGAGTCCAGTTGTTTCTGTGATTTGCAGCGATCCATTTGCTTCTCTTTTCTGTAGCTTGCGACAGTCTGTAAAAATATACCTCAGATTTCTTGTCAAATCTATTTGTGTGTTTTTCACGGCATTCATGCTGAAAATCAATACTGCCACTCATGCTGTGTCTGAAATCGAATACTTCTCTACTATAAAGTATGCAAAAAACATACGTGAACAGAGTATGTCCGAATTCGTAGTATTCGAAAAACAGTAGGCGAAAAGTACCCGGATGACCTACTACTAGCGGTGAGATTCTGAAATGCGCATACGATGGACACTTTACTATCCCATGAGGCCACGGGAGAGGATTTGTGAATGGAGTTGAGGGGATGTAACTGACGCTGGTAGGTCATGTGACAGTAACAACATGGCGGATGTAGTACGTCCGAATTAATTCATACTACACGCATTCGCACTATATAGAAAGTACTTTTTCAACAGTCGTGAAGTAAATTTAAATTCAAATGTAGTACCTACTCAACAGTACACGATTTCAGACACAGCTTCAGTCTTTTTGCCACTCAGTGGGCCTGACCGCCCGCAACGGTCGACAGTGACGTCACTTCTTTTTTCTTTGACTACCTTGTGAATCGACGCCCCCAGGGCACGGTTGCCACCTTGTGGATAAACTAATTACTGCAAAAAAAATGTAAATGCGCATGTGCGACCTGCGCGTACAATCCGGTGGTGTGCGTACTCTGATGATAACAAAATTAGTGCCACGCGCACTGTACGCTGACCCAGGCTTATACATAAAAAATGAAGTATACTTTGGGCTTCAGTCATCACAACGGGTGAGAAAGGTCGACATGGAGCGGCTAAATCTCCAGCCTCCGGGAAATCACCCGTTTTAAACAAACACTGAACAGAGGAGAGTCTGCTGGCAAGAAGAGACGGCGAGAGACCTCGTAATAAAACAAGAATCAACATTAGCTTGGCTTTTCAGAGGTGATGGTGTTTTTATCACTCAACAGGTGAGTAAGGTGTGTTATTGAACAGATAAATTGCCATATGTAGCTGTTCATTATAAAGCATTATCTATTGTGAAGGCTCATTATGGGTTGTTGTAGCGCTGCACTGGAATTGATTTTCAAGGAGTACCATGTCTATTAATGGGTAAAGAAGATACAGTAACGTTTTCAGCGAATCAGCTTGAGATCCTTTAAACTGGTTATATCGCTCAAGCCTAGTAGTGAATGTTTTATGAGCAGTAAGATAATCATATTCATCCGCAGAGCCACAGCACAACCAAAACAATGTTTTTCTGCAAAATGCATGTAGTTTTGTTTTTTAACATATAGTGTACGTTTAAAAAGAAACAAGCATCACACAACACAAAGACACTGGGAATGAAAGAGATTTTATTTGTGATGTTGCAGTAGACATAATTGTTTCTTAGTTCAATAAAAAAGCAGTTTAATGGTTTGTTATAAACTTTCTTAAGGAACCTGTCTTTAATGCAAAGCATGAAAGCGCATCGCTACAGGCAAAGCTTAGCTATCGTTATATTTGAGTCGTGGCCTCGTGTGTTCAGACGAGAAACACATTCAATAGCAGAGATCCTGAAAACATCTTCTTCCTCTGATTGTCGGCGCTCGGAGCTCAAGGCTTTAAAGCTCCCAGTGAATTTATTTCAGCAAGCTTCACACAAACTGTGAGGCGTTTAAAGTGCTGCCGTTATTTACAAGGAGAAACACGCATACGTACAGTGCGCATGTGCACACGGGACACCAGTCTGTGGAGTAACAGCATGCAGTTATTATATGCAGATAATTAATGCGCATAATAATTTCAATAATTAAACAGTAAGTCTTTCGGTTGCACAGAGGAATATGCAATTTCCCCGGGGTGTTTTTCACTCCAAAATCAAAGGAATAAAATGAGAAATGATCATTTGCATGAAGAAAATGAAGCCCATTTTTAGGGGTCATTCCAATAGTTTGGTGGATTTTATGTCCCCATGAAACAATACTTCATATTTTACATAAAATCTTGATCATAGCACATGGTTTTCTATGCATAGATGTACCTAGTTAACACAAATTCATTATTAGTACCCAAGAATGATTAAAAATAAAAACTTTTTGAAGCACTTGACACTTGACACAGTTGTTTTCTCAACTTCACTTTGAAATTAATGTTATATTTCTAAATTAGCAATACATTTTCCTCTTTGACATAAAATACAATTTCTTGTGATATTTTTTATTGTGTAAAACCATTAAATTGGCTTGTCTCTCAAACTTCAGTCCACCCTGTTACACTGGTGCTACTTGCCCTTTAAAATCTTAAGCATACGCCCTAAATCACATGACTTTCTAGAAGTGACATCATTTCCTTGGAGGAAAGCAATGCTGCGTTCATGCCATGTCGTACCAAAATTTCTTGACAACTTTCAACTCGGAGCTGTTCACATCCTCGTACCAGGAATTATGCGTTTATAAGGCAACACTTTCAACGGCTAAATTAATCTGCAGCAGTCACATGGTACAAGTAGGAGCTCTCAGAAAAAGCTTACAAGTTGTAATTATGAGGTATACGAGGACTTGAACGCTGGAATCTCATAATTACGGTAATTACGACATGGCGTGAACGCACTCAAAAGATATACCTAATAGCGTAAAACATGTCCACCCTGTTGTGTCAATTTTTATTTTTTTTAAATAGATAGATTAAAAGTCTTCCTAAATGTAAATCTTCAGCTAGCGTGTTGTTCTTTCCTAGCTAGTACTGGGCTTTATCTTAAAACATCCACCCTGTTACACACTGCATTGTAAAAATATCATATAACAGGGTGAACAAACTTCCTCGACCACATGTGAACTATTATTAGGTGATACTAGACCAGTGTTTTTATGATAGACATTCTGACAAGTCTAGAAAATAATTTAATTTTAATTTTCTTTCAACTGCAGGAATGACCCTGCTTCATTTTCTTTAAAAACACGTTCACACTAAGAACGATAACGATATTAGCGTCCACATTAACGTAAAATATCGTCCTGTTTATTATAACCGCGCTGCAGTTTTGTCGTCTGTCACTTTAAATGCTCACGCCCCTTAAAGCAGGATGGATTTTGATTGGCTGTCAATGTTTTTATAGTTCATCAGCTGGAAAAATCGCTCTGATAGTGATTCTAGCAATCAGTGTTGCCAAGTCTGCGAATTGGGCAACTTTAACACTGTTGCCGCGGGTTGTTTTTCACGTCCGTGGGTTGAAGCGACCCCAAATAACATGATATTTAACCCCATGGAATGCGAATTTTACCAGGGAAACCCTACCAAAAATGCGATTGGGCTGGTTTTGGGCTAGTTTTGAGTAGCAATTGGGCAGGTTTTGTTGTGAAAACCTGGCAACCCTGTCAGCGATATCGTTTCACTGTGCCGTTATCATTATAGTTGTGATGTGGACTCTGCTATTCTTTTATATTTAGAACTGTATCTTTATCATTATAGTTATCATCCTTCGTGTGAACACATACGCATTCTTATATTGCGAGCATTTCTTTTGCGAGATTCACCAGAAAACAGCTGTTTTTATTACATTCAAAGGCTGTTTCCGTGATAACTGTACTCGGGCAGCATCCAAACAAACACTAAATGATACACGTGAAATTATGGACCACTGTGATCTTCGAATATGTTCGACAGAGTTTGTATTCTTTATATTCATAACGTGGAGCTGCTCAAAGAGTTCTCGCAGACACAAACACTCGTCTCTCATTCTCACACGCAAACAAAACCTCACAGCTGTGCAAAAGCGCTTACATTAGCCATTAGTGCTGATATAAACACGCGGCCTTATTGAAGGAGCCTCTACCTAAATCTATAAATTAGCACGTTACATTCATTCGAATAGCTACAACAAACCGCTTTGCGCTCAACAGGTTGGCAAAGGACATTCTCCGATATCCACTTTATAGTGCAACGTGCTTAGCTTTAAAAATAAAACAATATACTTAGAAGGTTGGCATATAGATGCATGTTTGCGTTGGGCTTTCTGGGTAAATAATGAGAGAACCACCTTATTTTTCACGTAAGAACGGTGTGGTGAGAAATCGAGTCGCCCCCAGGAATCGGGTCTCCTTTAGTGATCCCATTGGTTCAACAGACTTTTAATGGGTTATATTTTTAGCGCCCGATTATAATTCCTGCAAAATCAGGGGAGACCAAGAATTGGGCTACTTTTACATTGTTGCCGTGGGTTGAATCGACTCAAAATAATGTGATATTTAGTCCCTGGAATGCGAATTTTACCAGGGGAGCCCCACAAAAAACGTGAATTTTACCCTCTGGATTTTACCGTGGGACCCCCCTGAAATGCCATTGGGCTAGTTTTGAGGAGCAATTGGGTGGGTTTTGTTGTGAAAATCTGGCAACCCCGGGGGACTCGATTTCTCGTCACACCGGTGCGGCCATTTGCAAATTGAATGTGTCAGGTCTCATCCACTTCCAGTCATTTTTAGCTGTACAAAACAGCTCCTCCCAAAACATTTCATACCATATTATTTGAATGTGTTGTCGTAACACACAGGTCTGTAGCGCAAATAGTTTTATAATTTCAGCACTAGTTGATTCCCGAAGAATCGTAAGTCTCACACATTCACAGAAAACTGCGTTGAAAGATAAGGTGGATAAAACACGTGCTTGAAAGTACTAGTGTAAGAACTGGCCTTAGTGATCATATATTAGTTCCAGCACATTTTAGTGACTCTTTCTACCTTTAGAAATGTATTGCTATCGCTCTAAATAGTCACAGACTACATAAACATGAAATCTAACAGTATTAATCATACCAGACATCTTTTCAACGATCCATCTGTCAGTTCTGGTCAGAATCTTCAGGTTTGTAGAGGTTATTAAAACAGCAAACCAACACCTGCAACTACAGCTGTGATAAACAACAAGCAATTGCATGACATTTTTTTTTTTTTTGCATAATTTCCCAAACCGTCTCCACAAACGAAGGTTTGATCATTATTATTAACAAACAAGGCTGAAGTGTAGTTATTATGATGGTATCAGTAGTCACAATAAGGCACAAGATCTTCAACCACAACAAAACCAAGGCGATTATTCCTCCTTAAGACGTTTCATCCTCACAGAGATACAAGTCGGGCATCTTTCTGATTAATGATGCTACTAATGATAAAACAAGAGAAGAGAGTGAAGATGATGTTTTGAACTCTTCACAAGAAAGAAAGAACAAATGTGTCCTTAGTTTAGTCATCTAGTGTTGATTAGAATCATGACAGCTGTCAATCAACGGCACTGACGAGGCACTTTAACAACCGACAGTGCAAAATAAACCACCAATCGAATCAAAAATAACGAGGCCAAATCAGTAGATCTCAACGTCATCAAGACTGAAGAAGGATTTCCATAAACTCGACATACCTGGAGATTCTGACGAGCACAGTATTAATAGCCTGATAAAGATAACGCTCTTAAAGTCTCAGTGAGAATATTACATATGTTTGCGTCATTAAATGTTGAAGAGGTTACACTACCGGTCAAAAGTTTGGAATAAAATCGATTTTTTTTTTTTTTTTTAAAGAAGAAATATTTCATCTTATTATCAATATTAACATTTTTGCGAAAACAGTGATAGACAGTGTTGCCAGGTCCGCGGAATTGGGCTACTTTAATACTGTTGCAGTGGGTTGTTTTTCATGTCCAAGGGTTGAAGTGACCCCAAATAGCATGATATTTAACCCCTGAAATGCAAATTTTACCAGGGGAACCCCAATGTGGATTTTACCCTCTGGAACGCGATTGTGCTAGTTTTCAGTAGTGATTGGGTGGGTTTTGTTGTGAAAACCTGGCAACCCTGGTGATAGACTACCATTCAAATTTGTTAAAGGATTAGTCCACTTTTAAATAAACTTTTCCTGATAATTTACTCACCCCCATGTCATCCAAGATGTCCATGTCCTTCTTTTGTCAGTCGAAAAGAAATTTTGGTTTTTGATGAAAACATTCCAGGATTATTCTCCTTATAATGGACTTCAATGGACTCCAGATGGTTGAAGGTCAAAATGTCAGTTTCAGTGCAGCTTCAAAGGGCTTTAAACGATCCCAGACGAGGAATAAGAGTCTTATCTAGCAAAACGATCGGTCGTTTTCGAAAAAAATACAACTGTATATGCTTTATAAACACAAACGATCACCTTGAACGTACTTCCACTTTCAGCATTCTTCAAAACGCTTACGATGCATGTCCTACGCCTTCCCTATTCAACTTACGGAACGAACGCGGCGCCAGTTTAGTTTTTTCTGTAAGTTGAATAGGAAAGGCGTAGGACATGCAGCGTAAGCGTTTTGAAGAATATGGAAACCGGAAGTACGTTCAAGGCGATATTTTGTGTTTATAAAGCATAAACGGTTGTATTTTTTTCTGAAAATGACCGATCGTTTCCCTAGATAAGACTCTTATTCCTCGTCTGGGATCGTTTAAAGCCCTTTGAAGCTGCAATGAAACTGTAATTTTGACCTTCAACCGTCTGGAGGCCATTGAAGTCCATTATAAGGAGAAAAATCCTGGAATGTTTTTATCAAAAACCTTAATTTCTTTTCGACTGACGAAAGAAAGACATGAACATCCTGGATGACATGGGGGTGAGTAAATTTATCAGGAAAAGTGTATTTAAACTACTCCTTTAAGCAAGGATTCATTAAATTGATCAAGAGTGACAGTAAAGGCATTTATAATGATACTAAATAATTTCCTTTGAACTTTTTTCTGAAAGTATCACACTTTCCAAAAAAAATAAATATATATATTAATAATAATTGAGCAGCAAATCATCATATTAGAATGATTTCTGAAGGATCATGTGACAATGAAGACTGGAGTCTGAAAATTCAGCTTTGATCATAGAAATAAATGACAGTTTACAATATATTCACATAGAAAACAGCTATTTTAAAGTAATAATATTTCAAAATTTAATGCAGCCTTGGCAAGCAAGAAGAGACTTTTTTAAAAATCGTAACTATATTCCAAACTTTTGACCACTAGTATAAATCAAAATAACATATTTCATGAAGAAAACGCACACACACAAAAAAATCAAGTGCTTTCCAACCCTGCTCCTGCAGAACCTCCATCAACACACATTTTGAGTCTCTTAAGGCCAAAGATCATTTCGTGATTTTGGTGAGAATCACTTCATGTTTTTGTCATATCGTGTCATCTGTAGACTGGAGGGCTTGTTCTGTTAGTGTCCTCTAGACTAGTGCATGTGTCAGAAACACGTAGGGAACAGGAAGCGCTTCGCACATAAAGCAAAGCCTGCGTGAACAGTGAACAGAATCACCCAGAGACACGAACGTCACTCTTAGTGCCGCTCGTCAACAGTCTTTCCATCGCCATCTTAAACCCATCAAGTGCAAATGTGAAGAAGCCAGCGAGTTCATTAAACAGTCTACAGTACAGAAAAAACTTGTTGCTTAGATTCCAGACTGTTCCCACATCTCCGACGCCTTCCTTACATTAACAGTAGCAGTTTTTCTGCTTGTTTTTGGGGATGCAGATTATATCAAGGCTGTGAATTTGTATCAGATTTGGCATGCAAGCGGTGGAAGTGAGCGCACATTCTAGCAGCGTCGGCGTGCGTTCGTCTCTGTGAGTGTCTGACGTCAAGCGAGCGTTCAGATGGTCAAACACGCGCAGGCATCTGAAAGACGATGGAAGCATTCAAAACTACTGCACTTCAAAACTGTGCAGTGACATGAAACATCACTCAGCTGTCGTGAAATGAATCAGTTCAGTTTTATTAAATGCAGATAGTAGATGAATCTCACAAAATAACATGCTCAGATCGCGTTTCACCATGTTATGTTTGCATTGTGACGTTATTCTAATGAAAATTAAATCAAATTGCATTATTCAATTATCCTAATACAGTACTTTAAAAAATAAATATGAAAACAATATGGAAGAATATGGAAGTAAAATAATGCCATATGTTTTGAAATAAAAAGCTTGTTGAATTGCACTACTGAAAAAAAAATATTCATTGCATTAACCGTAATTGTATTTTAATGCATTGTATTTTTAAGGCTTGCATTTTTATGGGCTGAAATTCAATATTTAATAATTGTATATGCAAGATGTGAATATTTCATTTCAAAACATTTCACACACATTTTCATTGTTAAAAATTCAATAATCCCAATCCAACTTCCAAAATATTAATTCTGTTTAAAAATACAACCTATAATATTCAGCAGGCAATTTTCTGTCCATTTTATTTCACGTCTGCAAATTCAGTGGTTCAAATTTCAACATTTCACATTGAATTTCAGCCCATAAAAATACAATGCATTAAAATAAAAGCACAGTTAATGCAATGCATATTTTTTTCAAGTAGCAATTCAACAAGGTTTTTTTTTTTTCAAAAACATATGGCATTAGTTTACTTCCATAGAAGAAAGTATGTTTATAAAATGTACAGTAGTGGCCAAAAGTGAAGTCCGGTCTTGGGAAAATTATCTCTTTACCCTTTATTCAAATATCAAATAGGTTTTGAAATCATATTGCATAGTTGTGCTTGTAGTCGATTGTTTTATTTGTGATAATAACGCAATGAAACATGACAAATTGTGCCAACTTTTTTTTTGCATGGTAAAATAAAACCTGTAGCTGTAGTTTTTGCCTTTTTTTGCCAAATAATTTTGTCAGATAAATACCTTAAGTTGAAACAAGTGATTTGTTCTTCCCTCATATTTAAAAAATATAAAATATTTTCCTTATATTTTGATGCTTTAATCAAACTTGTGGGATTATTAAAAACAAATATCTCCCACTTTTGGCCACTACTGTATATATTATAATAATTACTAGTAATTATTTCTTAATAGTTTATTTATTTATATATTTGCATTATTTTAGATTAATAATATAATATGGCTTAACTGTCATAAATAATGGGTATGACTACATGCACTGGAATGAATCCAATCGGATTTAAGATTCTAGGATTTTATGTTTATATGAACCCTAAACATTACAATCCAATTCACATATTTGTTTACATGTATTGCGAACAACAGTTGCGTTCAGTCAGATGTTTACATGAAGGCTTTTCAGTCATCAATCTGATTACAAACATGTAAACTGGGCTATTTATTTGAATGAGGCTTCATTTCTTTTTGCAAAAGTTCTGTTTTTTGGGGCGTAATGTGATCTGGTCATGCTTTTGCGAGATTCACTGCTATATTTATGGCAAAGTGATCTCAAGAACGGAACATGCAAAACGTAATATTATGTTTCACAATGAAGGTCACCCGCAGCTTCGTCACACGACTTCTGCTCTCTGGAGTAAATGACACTGTCCAGATGACTTTCAACTTGAAATACTAGTTTCCAGGATAACTGAACAGGTAAGTGTTTCTTCACGAGCGATGCCTGTGTGTGTTTGGCTTTCTGAATACACAGATTCTTCCCTTCAGCATGTATTCACACGGTGGATATGAACTGAAAGGTGGTTTCCGGAGTCAATAAGGAAGCCGTCTGCTCCGCTCACTTCCCGTTTATTCTCAGGCCGTCTGCAAACTCCTCCTCTTCCTCCTCCTGCTGCTGCTCAGGGGGTGTGGCCACAGAGGCCCCACCCTCAGCTCCAGGCTTGACAGGCCCCGCCCCCAATGTCCCCTCAGCGCTGTCGGTCTGGGCTTCTTCCTCCTCGTCCTCCTCCTCGCCGGGAAGATCTGCACCGTCGCTATCCATCGGCAAATGAGTCCTCACGGGTTCCTTGCGCTCGGCGTAGAGCCGCTGCTCCAGATTCAGGCCCGAGGGAAGCAGGTTCTTGAAGTCAGGCTCGAAGGGCAGCTGAACGCCCACCGGCAGCCCGCCGACACCCAGACTCACCCCCGCGGACGAGCCCTGATAGACCTCCATCCCGTCCGGCAGCATGGACTGGATCTTGGGAAGCCAGCGCTTCCGTACGCGGCGCGCATTGGTGCACATGTCAGCGGCGATGACGTTCATCTCACTTTCCTTAAAGTTGGGTGCAAAGTTCTGACAGTACACTGAAAGAAAAAGAACGTTATTAGGAGAAAATTCCTTCCAAAGTGAATAGAAAAGGTTTCCTCACAACATGAATGAATGGTGGATTATGAATGTTGATTTAAACATCACTCATAACATATAGAGCGTGACGTACGTTTGACAGCGTTCAGGACTCGACTGTCCAGTGGTTTTCGGCTGGGGTCGCTGGTTGAAGATCGGATCCCTGTCCCACAGCTGTTTGCTAATGTGTTTCTGCAGGTTCAACAAACAGAGCCATGTGAAAACTCAATATCTCATTTACTTGCACTTCAGATGAATGACGCGTAACGGTATGTAAAAAGTCACGGTTCAGTACCTTGTTTTCGGTACAGCAGTATAAGAGGTCATTGGACAAGTTACAGAACTCAAAACTTCCTTGTTAGTCCAAAAACTGCTTTTACTGAAACGACTCGTTTCGAGAATCAGATCAACGCCTACTTCTACATCATCACATCTCTGGCCCCGCTCAGTAGCGTGTTAGTGAGATGAGAAGAGAGATACAGGATCACTGGACTAAAAATAACATCCCCTTCCAAAGGATCCTAATGCTAGGAAAGTTCTTATATACAGGTCTTTCTCAAAAAATTAGCATATTGTGATAAAAGTTCATTATTTTCCATAATGTAATGATAAAATTAAACTTTCATATATTTTAGATTCATTGCACACCAACTGAAATATTTCAGGTCTTTTATTGTTTTAATACTGATGATTTTGGCATACAGCTCATGAAA
>RJVU01046259.1:5740690-5760014 GCA_003731715.1 Anabarilius grahami
ATACAAAAGATGTATTTTCTTTATGATCACTAATACAATTCATGGACAGATGGCAAAACTAAAATGTATTAAACATATACATAATAAAAACTGAGAAATATATGTCATTAATAGCCATAAAATAAGTAAATTAGCCAATTTTGTTTAAATGAAGGATTGCAGAAATGAGCACACCCTAGATTTAATTCAACAAATGTTTAATATTCTAGTACTACTTAGTATGCCCTCCATAATTTTAAGTAGACTGCTCTGACCCTTCTTGGCACGGAGTGTACAAGTTCATGACAAATCTGTCCTGTTTAACTCCTGGATGATGAGCTCCTTAAATGCCCTGATCTTTAATCTCAACTCTTCTCTACAGAATCCCCCACAGGTGCTCAAGAGTGTTAAGATTTGGTGAAATCCACAGAAGGGTTTTTCACCTTGGGAGAATCCATATCATCATTGTCATGTTGAAAAAATGCCCAACAATCCAGAGAATGAGGAAAGGGTAACATCTTATGTTTCAAGTTTGTGTATTAAATTTCACAGTGGTGTGTGAATTCATGACAGCATTGATAAAGCACAACTCCCTCACACCTTCAGCACTCATACATCCCTATATAAGAGCTTTACTACCACTGAACTTTACTGTGGGAACCAGGCACTTCTCACTGTACTCCTCCTCTAGCAACACCAGAACATTTTGGATGGTTGGTCTCATGAGACCAGAGTATTGATTCCCAGAATATATAATTTGTAAATATGGGCTTTGGAAATGGCTAACTGACTTTATTGTGCTTTGGCTACAGTAGGAGGTTCCAGTGAGAACAACAACCATGCATGTCATTTCTGCAGGCTGCATCTTACTCTGTGAGATAAACAGTCACTCTTTCATAGCTTTAGCTGGCTCTGAGACACTCGCTTGGTATTTCTCCTGCTCTTTGTCTAGCAAAAAAATCCCTCATCACTAAATGAAAGCTTAAAATGAAGGCCTGATTATTTCAGGGGCTTGTCACAAGTCCATTGTTTTTAAAATTTCTGTGGTACTTTTGCTGTATTTTCACACTTAAAACAATGATTTGGTAATCCTCTTGTACCACTGTCCTCTTTTCTGCTAAGAAATAAGTCTCCTGACAGTTCTCTCCCAAGTGCTTCCATTGTTGTCAGCATTAAGTCTGAGAATGATTCAGTGGGCTATATAAC
Source organism: Anabarilius grahami (assembly GCA_003731715.1). Taxonomy (NCBI): domain Eukaryota; kingdom Metazoa; phylum Chordata; class Actinopteri; order Cypriniformes; family Xenocyprididae; genus Anabarilius; species Anabarilius grahami. The sequence goes on from RJVU01046259.1 coordinate 5,741,876, forward strand.
ACGTTTAATTGTCAAGAAATCACTTCTCTTTAAATGTTTTGGTTCAACATACTTACCTGTTGATCAAACATTGCCTTATTTCGTTTTATTTAGTAACTTTCAGGAGGGTGTACACATTTTTGCTACACAACATTTTATCACCTTGATAAGAAAATCTTATTTTCCTGAATAATTTTGACATGCTTCTTTGGTAATTGATTAAGCAGACTTGCTGGAACATTATATGGCTAAAGAACCCTAACATGTCTTCTAAGTAATTGAGTAATTGCTGACTTTCAGAAGTTTCAGAGGGGGTGTAATCTTTTATGCTGTGCACTGTATTTTGAACTATGTGAATCTCTCAGTAGAGCATTATTTGTTCGAGAGAGCTCTATGTGTAATATGCAAAGATGTTAGCCAATCACAGCAGTAGGCGTTCACATTGAAGTCTCACAGCAGACACGCCCCTTAAAACAGAGCGTTCAAATCAGAGGCTAAAACCAGGGTAGAAAATTGCCTTATATTTCTAAATTATGACAATTTTTGATGTAAAAATCATTATAAGTGCACAGAAACATTATATAATAATAATTTTAAAAAAGTAATTCTGACTATAACTCGCAATTCTGACTTTATAACAGAAGTTCCGCACGTACAATGATTAAAGAAACGCTGCATTTGTTCAGTACACAAGCGCACCGAACCAAAAGACCCGTAATGAAGGTTTNAAAGATGTTAGCCAATCACAGCAGTAGGCGTTCACATTGAAGTCTCACAGTAGACACGCCCCTTAAAACAGAGCGCTCAAATCAGAGGCTAAAACCAGGGTAGAAAATTGCCTTATATTTCTAAATTATGACAATTTTTGATGTAAAAATCATTATAAGTGCACAGAAACATTATATAATAATAATTTTAAAAAAGTAATTCTGACTATAACTCGCAATTCTGACTTTATAACAGAAGTTCCGCACGTACAATGATTAAAGAAACGCTGCATTTGTTCAGTACACAAGCGCACCGAACCAAAAGACCCGTAATGAAGGTTTTCAGTAGGAATACCCGAACCGTTACACCCATTGCAGACAGCGGTCGTTTCGTGTGATGTCACAAACCTGTCAAAGAAGGTAGCGAGGAGCCTCCGCAGCAGCACCTTGTGTTTGACGCCAGCACACAGATGGCAGTTCATCAGCTGACCTCTGGTCATGAACACACCCGTGCCTGAACACAACAACAATCAACAACACTGGACTATCAGCTCATCAAGAACATCAGGAACGCCAATAAGGTGAAAACATTTTGTTTTTGTACTACAAGTTTTCTTAAATGTTATATTTAATTATGCAAATGAGCCACTATCTAATTAAATATGCACTCATTTGCATACATTTCCAGAAAAAAAATGTGAACATTGGATAAGGCCAGGTTCAAAATTCTTTGTATGAATTGTGTGTATGTTCTTTGATTTGTATGATTTAATTTATTATTTTCATTTATTTATTAGTGAAAAGAGTTTAAAGTAAACTAAATCATAAACCAATTTTTTTCAGAGTGACTGAGTTTTGCTCTCATCCAGGACTTGCAGGTGTTTTTTTGTTTTGTTAACACTTTATTTTGATGGTTCACTTTAGACATTCTACTAACTTTTCAACTACATGTCACCTAACTCTCATTAGTGTATTAATTGAGTATTAGTAGACTGTCTGCTTAATATCTACTAAAACTTTATTTTGATGCTCCTCAACAGACATTCTACTGACTATAATTAACTTTGCAAGTGCGTCAACTTTATTCTACTAACCCGAACCCTAACCTAACAGTCTACTAATACACTAATGACTGGTAGTCGACAAGTTACTTAAAGGTAGTAGAATGTCTAAAGTGTAAGTATCTCTTAACATTACCTACTGTTACCTATTCTTTTTATTAAAACATTTAAAGTAACATGTTTTGGTATTACTGTACTGTCTGTCTGTTCCTGCGCACAGATGCACATGTCTAAGTGACTACGTTTTGGAAAAGAGAGAGGATTTAAATTCAGTAGTTTAAAAAATGTTTAAGCAAAGTAATTAAACTAAAAGTAACCTGCATTACTTTTTTAAAAAAGTAAATCAAATATTAATGTGTACATTTATAAATTAAACGTGTTACTTTACTGGTTACATCAAAAAACTAATGATTTTGTAATGCACAGTACATGTAATGCATTACTTGTTAGATCAAAAAATCTAATTATGTAATGCAAAGTATACGTTACTTTACTCGTTACATCAAAAAAGTAATCTGATTATGTAATGCACAGTACTTGTAATGCATTATTTTATTCCTTACATCCTAAATGTAACCTGATTACATAGTGCACAGTATTTGTAATGTTTCTTGTTACATCAAAAAAGTAATCTGATTACATATTACAAATACTGTGCACTATGTAATCAGGTTACTTTTTGATGTAACAAGAAACATTAACCTGATTACAAAATACTTTAAAGTACTTGTAATGCATTACTTTACTCCTTATATCAAAAACGTTGCCTAATTACGTAATGCACAGTATTTGTAATGTGTTACTTTACTTGTTACATCAAAAAGTAATCTGATTACAAAATACATAGTACTTGTAATGTATTACTTGTTACATCAAAACCGTAATCTGATTACATTAGTGCACAGTATTTGTAATGCGTTACCCCCAACACTGTCTTTGACAATAAGGAAATGAGTGATTTCACCAACCTCCCACTAGTTCAAGCTTCTCTCCGGGGTCTCCCTCCGTGTATAGCTTGGGATGGCAGCGATAACCAATCTGACTGATGAGACTGGCGGGCAGCGCCACCAGATCCCGGCGGATCAGCACACAGGAGCGGTTCTCCAGCGACACGGGCATGACCGCCATCTCGGGCTTCTCTGCCACTGGAAGAGACAGAGCGACAGCAACATTAAACCAAAAGGCCTTTCTGTCAGCTCAAATGATGTTTTGAAATGAATATTGGAAATCTGTCAGTCGAAAAGACCATCAGATGCATTGCATCGCTGCTCAAAATCACTTCTAAGAGTTTCAGGCCCTGTTCTGCACACTACAAAATCTGATTTGATAAATAAGTCATGCCAACATATGTTCCATTAGCTACTTTAACTCATAAACATAATTTCAAAGTTGCTGGAAATTCAGCTTTGCATCACAGAAATAAATTACATTTAAAATATATTACAGAAGAAGACAGTTATTTTAAATTGTAATAGAATTTCACTGTTTTTACTGTATTTTTAATCCAATAAATGCAGCCTTGGTGTGCAGAAGAGACTTCTTTTAAAAACATTAAAAACTTTTAAATATTTCAAACTTTAGACCAACAGTGCACGAAATTCAACTGGACAAGATTTTAAAAAGTTAAAATGACTTGTACAGTCAGTTTGATTAGACTGATTAAACTGAAGTTAAATTTTTAACACACTGCACTAAGGTTTCATTTGTTAACATTAGTTAACTACATTAGTTACCTTGAACTAACAATGAACAGTACTTCCACAGCATTTATTAATCTTAATGTCAATCTAAACATTAACTAATACATTATTAAAATCAAAAGTTGTATCTGTTAAAGGGGACCTGTTATGCCCCTTTTCGCAAGATGTAATATAAGTCTCTGGTGTCTCCAGAATGTGTCTGTGAAGTTTCAGCTCAAAATACCCCACAGATCATTTATTATAGCTTGTCAAATTTGCCCCTATTTGGGTGTGAGCAAAAACACGCCGTTTTTGTGTGTGTCCCTTTAAATGCAAATGAGCTGCTGCTCCCGGCCCCCTTTCCAGAAAAGGGGCGGAGATTTAACAGCTTGCGCTTCGGTTGCTCAACAACAAAGCTGGAGAATCTCACGCAGCCAAAATGAGGATTGTCAGGGTTTATGTACATTTTAAGGTTAGTGATGTCACCAACCCTTGAAGAAGCTCATTGTAGTCCCTATCAGCCGTTTGTTGTAGTTCTTAAAGAGCGATTTCTGTAAAAGAAAATATCTCCCTTTGCATTGAACTTTGAGCGTCGTAACTTTAACTTATGCTCACACAGCATCTGCAAAGTGAAATCATAATCAAGGACCCTTGTAACATTAAAGGGTTAGTTCACCCAAAAATGAAAATTCTGTCATTTATTACTCATCCTCGTGCCGTTCCACACCCGTGAGACCTTCGTTGATCTTCAGAACACAAATTAAGATATTTTTGTTGAAATCCGATGGCTCAGTGAGGCCTCCATAGGGAGCAATGAAATTTCCTCTCTCAAGATCCATTAATGTACTAAAAACATATTTAAATCAGTTCATGTGAGTACAGTGGTTCAATATTAATATTATAAAGCGACGAGAATATTTTTGGTGCGCCAATAAAAACAAAATAACAACTTATTTAGTGATGGCTGATTTCAAAACACTGCTTCAGGAAGCTTCGGAGCATAATGAATCAGCGTGTGGAATCATGATTCGAATCGCGTGTCAAACCGCCAAACTGCTGAAATCACGTGACTTTGGCGCTCTGAACCGCTGATTCGACACACTGATTCATTATGCTCCGAAGCTTCCTGAAGCAGTGTTTTGAAATCAGCCATCACTAAATAATTCCTTATTTTGTTTTTATTGGCGCACCAAAAATATTCTCTTCGCTTTATAATATTAATACTGTACTCACATGAACTGATTTAATTATGTTTTTAGTGCATTAATGGATCTTGAGAGAGGAAATGTCATTGCTGTGATACAGGCCTCACGGAGCCATCGATTTCAACAAAAATATCTTAATTTGTGTTCCGAAGATTAACGAAGGTCTTACGGGTGTGGAACGACATGAGGGTGAGTAATTGATGACAGAATTTTCATTTTTGGGTGAACTAACCCTTTAATTACTGCACAGTGAACTAACATGAACATTTTTATTAACAAAGGTTCATAAATGCTGTTAAACATGCTCATTGTTAGTTGATGTTAGCTCATGCATTAACGGTCAACAAATGAGACCGGCTTAAAAGTGTTACCAATTGTCTTTTAAAGTGACTTTATTCAGGGAAAGAATCTGCTCTTCGATTCCTTGACGCATCAGATTGCCTCAACTCAATAAAGCTCTGCACTGCCACGAAAAGTTCTGCTTTCCATTTGTCCTTCAGTCCTTAAACTGACACTCACCAATCACACACACACACACACAAAGATCTCTCAAATAACCCACAATGTGACCCTCTAGAGTGCTAACTGATTACAGACAGAGTGCATTTCACAATCTCTGACGCCCGAGTGCCGGACGAGACCTGCAGTGAGTTCAGTGTGAATTTACTGACAGATGCATGATATGAGCTCCTGTACGGCCATCTCTATGCAATAATGAAGCAGGTCTACAGTACAAATCAAACTGATAACACACAGCAGACAAAAGACCAGCATGTTACTTCATATCCAGAAGGATTTGAGCTTTCAGTTGCACCTTTTTCAAACCCTCACTCCTTAAACTCAGGCTCATTCTCAGGAAACTGTCTTCATGACTTACTGCTGACGAAATAAACTGCAAACTGAACTATCCATTACTGTATTGTCACATTACTGGACTGGGTTTAGTACGCAAATCATAACTTTTACAACAAAAAGATGTTTTTTATTGGAACATCATTGGATTGTCTTTGCATGGAAAAAGATTCGACCTAAATTTAGCTTTTAATGACATAAAATTGTTTCTTTTTTGTATTTTTTGGGCAAAAAAAGGATGAACTTAGGCTGGGGGATTTTATAATTTCATATTTGAGTAATTGCCATCATAATTTTATTCTTGACCATGTTTTTTTTATACTTATATTGGCATCATGAAGCTTAATACATTTTTTAAATTATTGATCTTGGCGCAAACTACATATTAATAAAACTGTCTATAAATTGCACTGATAAATTGGCCTCATAAAGCTTATTATTTCAACTTACAAAGTACATGAAAACTGATTTGCTAATTTAGGCATTATTGAGGCCAAAGCCCTGAAAGGGCGAAGGCCCTATTGTTTTCCTTAGGTAAACTTTTTTTCCAGAACGTTCAGGCACTTTTGGGTCCCTTAACATGCTCAAAAACTCTTAAAACTTTGCACACACATAGGAATCGTCGGCCATCGTAGGGGGGCTCTGTGGCACACCCTTTTATATGGTTGTATTTGAGGGGCTCTGTAATGCACCCCTTTTCACCTACAATAACCAAACTTCATACAGTTATAGATCTCATCGGGCCAAACAACGTTTGCACTCTACGGCAGCCCAACAGGAAGTCGGCTATTTAGGGTTGTTTAATAAACGCATGCTCTGGAATTTGATTTACTTCTCCTACGGGAATCATCCAATCACCACCAAACTCAGTCAGCATGAAGACAAGACATTGAGGATGCTAAATTGCGGACAGATTTTGGATCTCTCAAGCGGTTTGGTCGTGGCATTGAAATTAATTTATGGTGGGAAAAAAAGGGAAACAGGAAGTGTGTTATAACTTCTGCAAACATGGACTGATTTTGATGAAACTTCAGCTATGTGTTCGTTGTAGGAGTCCGATCACATGGATGTGACTATTGTGAGTCAAAATCATAGCACCACCAACTGGCAGCAGGAAGTGTGTCACTTTCAAAATGCTTTGAAATTGCCCTCTTATTTTTACCCGATTTGCTTCAAACTTTGTCAGAATAAATGTCAAGGCATAGCAGATGTAGACCAGTGAAAGGATTCTTGATATCTTAAATACTGTTGCCATGGCAACACGTAGAACTTTAATAACATTCTTGGGTGTTTTTGAATCTCTTAGCATGCTTCAAATTTCATGAAACTCAACACACATGTCAAAGTTGTCAGCCAGTAGACATGGGCAAAGTCTTAGAAATGGGCAGGGAGGAGGGGCACTATAGCGCCACATTTTGACAAAAGCTGGGGGGGTTAGTCTTACCTACAGTCACCAAACTCAGTACATATATTGTTCTCATCAAGCTGGGCAATTTAATTTACAGTCATGTTCTCATCAAGCTGGACAACTTTTTAATTTATAGTCATTAGCTCCAACCAACAGGAAGTCAGATATTTTGGTTTGAATAATTAGATTTTTTGAATAATCAAGCTCTGAGTTTTTAAGTACTCATCGTAGGAGATCCATGCAATCGCCACCAAACTCAAATGAAACAAAGACACTGAAGAAGCTAAACTGCAAATGATTATAGGATATCTCGAACAGTGCTGCCATGACGAGGGATTAAATTAATGACAAAAAAGGGAAAAAGTGTCTCATATCATGTAAAATCATTGTTTGATTTACATTAAAATCATTTTGTATGTTGCCCGCCATGCACATGTTTCCTTAAGCAACCGGGATGGCTTGGCGCCGGGGCTTGGGCCCGTCATCGATGCTTGCAGCTATATATTTTTTACTGATCTTCAATCCCGTAACCTTTTGAATGTATCAGGGTTGATGAGTTTTAAAAGTGAAATTGGTTATTAATATGTTTTGATATGTGATTTATTAGCACCACTTCCTAAAAATAAACCTCCAATCAAATAAATGATTCGCTTCATGCTTTTGAATGAGTGCTTTCTGGAGAAAGATGTTCTGTACAATAACATCAGGTTATCTTTAGCACTCGTCTCTGCTATCACAGTTAAACAGACGTCTCGTCTGCCCAATGTTCGCACTTCTCTTCACAGCCTGTTTTATGTCTCATTACAGCCATTTTGACAGCTCAAATTCTGCCAGTCGTTAAAAAAAGAATCATTTGTAAACTCAAGGATGGATTGGGACCCTCACGTTAAACACTGCTGTGAAATATAATTAGGTGTATCAAATTTTACTTTTGGCTCTGGCTCATCTTACCCGACTCTCCTCTTCTTAAAATTGTCTAGACAACTTCACATGCTGACACAAAGAAATGAGTCTAATCTATGGTTTAGAAGTGAATAGTGCTTTGAAAAGATGTTTTTGACAGAAGTCTCTTCTGCTCACCAAGGCTGTGTTTATTTGACCAAAAATACAGTAAAAATTGGGAAATATTATTACAATTAAAAAACACAGTTTTCTATGTGAATATATCGTAAGCTGTAATTTATTTCTGTGATCAAAGCTGAGTTTTCAGCATCATTACTCCAGTCTTCAGTGTCACATGATCCTTCAGAAATCATTCTAATATGATGATTTGCTGCTCAAGAAACATTTCTGATTATTATCAATAGTGAAAACTGGTGGAATTTTTGTGGAAACCGTGATACATTTTATTTTTCAGGATTCTTTGATGAATAGAAAGTTCTAAAGAACAGCATTTATTTGAAATCGTTTTGTAACATTATAAATATCTTTACTTTGACTGGTGTCTGAGCAAATCCACTGTATTTTTACAAAAGACTACACTACGAACTGTAGTTTAAAGAGTTTTTAGGTGAGAATGTAGTTGTTTAGACCTGAAATATGTGACTCACATTTAATCATAACGCCTATTTTACAATTTGTTTAGATGTTTTCAGAGATGTGAGCTCCAGGCCGTCAGCGGTCGTTCAGTGCTCGAGTACCCGCTGAGAACAGCTTCATCTCGGCCAGTGCTTCGGGGATTTGCCGTTGTGTCTTATAGTGGTTAAACATGAGATATAATTCAATTTGGGTACATAAAATGGGCAATCTTTGGTCTTATTAATCTATTACTTGTTCCTGAGCAAATTTAATTGAATGTTAAATTGAATAATTTAATATTAAGGCTATATTTAACTTGCATCCTGTAGAGCACTGCTTTTGTACGTTTGACTGAATTGTACAATTGTGTTTATTTCCTATTGTCATTTATAATGCCTATATATTGTTGTTCAATAAATTTATTTTATATAAATATGTTGTATTTGGTATTGAGAAAACTTTACGAGTGAACGAGTCAGTCGCAAGAGACTTTTAAATTGAAAGGGACTCTTGTAAATGAAGGATGTTGTTTTAGGGCGGTTATTGGAAATTTCCTTAACTGTAAAAAGATCACTTTCCTCAGCGGACATTCAAATGATTATGGACATCGACCTGAAGAATGAATGTTATATCAGACACAGGTAATGCTCGCTCAGGCACAAAAGAGGGTTTTAAAGACACTCCATAATTGTTTCTTACTTATTTACACACTTGTGCCGTCGAACTGTTGTATAAACGCAATATCACACTCGTAGTCGTGCGATATGGCTGTATATCAGCACAGTGTGATTACCTACGGCCGATTTACAGCCATGCTGATATACAGCCATATCGCACAGCTACGAGTGTGATATTGCTCATATATATGTATATACACACATTTTACTGTGCTTTTTGACTTTTCAAAGCATCTGTTTTTCACCTTGACAAAAATGATATTGGATAATATAATTTGTCATTCAAATCACCAGAAAGAGTGGGAAAGAAACTGGGTTTACTTCCGTAAGGGTTGGCGGAGCGGCCGCACAGCTGGCTGTAGGTCTCTTCCGCATCGAAGGGCTCTTCCTCGAACTCCTCGTCTTCGTTCTGGTATGACGTGGGGCTGTCGGTGGTTGGGAGGCTGGATGCTCCAGGACTGGAGCGCTCTCCGAGATACGCCGGCGCTCCGGGTACGAATGTGCCCACCGCTCCGGCACAGAAGAGTGAAGCGCCTCGACCCGGACGCATCCCATCGGCTCGTTTCACCGGTGGCTCCTCTAGCTTGATCCTGCGGGATGGCAGCGAGGGTGACCACACCGACGGCACCAGCGGGTTGTTGCTGGGACTCTGCGGGCCCGAGTTGGGCTCGTCCATGGCGGCTGTGGCCGAGTCGCAGTGCGGAGAGTTGGCCTTGAACATTAGGTCCATACCGCGCTCCACGATGTGCTGGATCTGCAGGTATCCGGCCGTGTACATCACCACCAGCTGCTCGCTGGCCGCCATGGTCAGCTTGCCCGTGTAGCAGAAGCCCAGGATCTGCTGGAAGCAGGCCGGGGTGACGGAGGACGGCAGCTCAAACTGCGCTTTGCTGCTGCCGCTGAACAGGTCGCGGAAGTACAGGCTGCTGGCCGCCAGCACGGCGCGGTGGGCCTTGAACGCCTGGCCCTTCACCACGATGGAGACGTCGCAGTACTGGCCCTGCAGGCGCTGCTCGTTCAGAGAGCCAAGCACCATGCTGCCGAAGTTGGGGATCTCCATGTGGAGCATCTGGGACATGACGGCCCGCGTTCACACCGTCGACAGAGCCGGCGAGAGGGTCATCTGCACAGAGACACACAGAGAGAGAAACGGACACACTGTTAGACGGAGAATGACATCTGAACGGATCTTGACCAGGGTTAGAGTTCAAACTCAAACCATTTCTGTTACTTGATGTCAAAGAAACATTGAAATATTCAACTGAAATACTGAAAATTATTATTATTTTTTAAAATTAGCTAGTTCCCAAGACATTTCATTTAGTTTCAACTTAAAGTTTTAGTAATTTTATTCTTTTTGTCATTTTTTATTAGTTTTTTTTAACATGACTATATAGTTTTTATTGATTCTTATTTCAGTTTTAGTTTGAGTAATTTTAGTACTTCAAGTAAAATTAGAATGAAAATGGGGAACAAAAAATTTAACTAATTGAAAAATACATTAAATAAACATTAACTGAAATAAAATACAATATATTAAAAAAAGCTACTTATTTTATTTAAGCTAGTTGCCAACTCATTTTCATTTAGTTATAACTTAAAGTACTAAAATAACTAAAACAAACTAAAATAAATTAATAAAATTATTGGACATTTAAAAAAAAAAAACTAATAAAAATGACAAAAACAACAAAATTGCTAAGCCTTGAAGTAAAATTATAATGAAAATGGGAAATATAAACATAAAAACTTATTCAAAATAAAAAAAACAATAACTGAAGTAAAATATATATATATTTTATATATACACAAACACACACACACACACACACATATAATAAATACTAAAAATGAAATGAAAATTAATAAATATGCATATTTAAAAATAAAAACTAAAACTAATAAACACTAAAACCCTTGGTAAATATGAGCAAAGGCGGCTGTGAAAATAAATCTGCATTGTTTATCCTTTTGAACTTTCATTCAAAAAATGAACATATCATTCACGTAAAACAATTGAAAGTGGGGAATGTTTTCCTCTAGTTCATGTTGGCACACAATTATTGCAACATCCTTTTCCCAAGATTCTGAAGGATAAACAATGTAGATTTATTTTCAAAGCCCCCTTTGATCATATTAACAAGGGTGCCAATAATTCTGAAGTTGACTGTAAATATAAAAATTAAAACTAACTTAAAATATGAAATAAACATTAACATAAANAAAATAAAATATTTATATATATATTTTTTAATTTCATCTAGTTGCCAAGGCAACATTTCTCATTTTCATTAAGTTGTAAATTAATGTACTAAAATAATTCAAACTTAAATAAAGATAAAAACAATACAGACTTATTTACTTAAAAAAAGGGAAATATAAAAAACATAAATAATTTAGTAAAAACTATCGTAGCATATAAAATAACACTCACATTAACCTTGTTTCATACACTGTTTATTAAAATTATTTAGAAATAAATCTTTTGAAAATAAATCGTGATAATAAACAGATTTATACTTCAGACAGGAAATTGATTTATTTTCATTAATAAAGAAATAGTTAAAAAAGTTTACATACAGCAAACCGTGATTATGACATAAAAGTTTGCAAGGTTTGTACAATTAAATATTTATTAGATATTCAAATACTTGTTTAAATTATATAAATGCGTATTTGCTGAATGTCGACGATACATGAGAAAATTATTATTATAGCACGTGCCTCTCTATTATCAAACAGAACTTTTAAACAGAGACAGTAAACTAATGAAGACGGAGAAACGCACTGCCGATCTCAGCGATGTCAAAATAAAAGTCCTGCTCATGACTCTTATCGGCAAATAGACAAACTTAACGGCCGATGCCAGTAATTAAAAAATGTCAAATACCATCTGATATATCAGTATTAGCAACACACTGGTCGAGCACGAGAAATGGACACCAGTAAAGAAGCTCAACATCAGGCCTCAACATCAGCTGATAAACACATTTGAGCTCTGAGCGTTGATCAGACACGCACACACTCATTAATCACACCGTCACACACGCCACAGTATCAACAATGACAAACACTGAAGTTCCGCTCTTGGGAAACAGCGCAGCACATTTCCAGGAACAACAACTGAAGCGCAGTCTGTCTCTCTGTCCATCACTCACTCACAGACGGCTGACCTGATCGGAGTTTCTGAGTTTTCCGTGTAAGTGACAAAGCTTTCGCCTGCGTCCGTCTCCCGGTCTGAACTCAACAAGTGCGGCTGCAGCTGTGCCAGTGTTTGCATGCTGAAAGCAATCAATGCTGCATCTATACGTCTCACAGAGACCAGCTACAGTTACAGACAGAGAGAGAGAGAGAGACGGGTGAGGGAGGGGTGAGAGACCGAGCAAAGTCATTTCAGGACAGAAGCAGCAAAGAAAAGCAATTGCAGCACGACACCATCACACATACACTCACACACACACACACACACACACAGACTGCAGATTTCAATGTAGGCAAATCATGCTGTCCTGAAAAGACCATACGGATGATTTTCATGTCATTTGTTGGATGCTTTATGAGCTTGTGCTGTTATTATAAGAGCATCACAATACGAATATGAAACAACTAATTGATGCAATAACTCACATCTGCATCTTACTGAAGAAACACTGTCCTGTCAGCTCGCTGCCAAAGCAACATTTTGTACTAAAATAAATATAAATAAAAATTGTAATTTTAAACATAAAATTAATACAAAATATAGAAATGACAAAAAAACACAACAAAATTACTAAAACTTGTGTGTGTGTGGGTCTGTGTTTATATATACACTTTGAAACAGTCCATTTTAAATGAGCCTTGGCCCACAGGACATGACGGCGCTTCTGGACCATGTTCACATATGGCTTCCTTTTTGCATGATTGAGCTTTAGTTGGCATCTGCAGATGGCACGGCGGATTGTGTTTACCGACAGTGGTTTCTGGAAGTATTCCTGGGCCCGTTTAGTAATGTCATTGACACAATCATGCCGATGAGTGATGCAGTGTCGTCTGAGGGCCTGAAGAACACGGGCATCCAATAAAGTTCTTCGGGCTTGTCCCTTACGCACAGAGATTTCTCCAGTTTCTCTGAATCTTTTGATGATGTTATGCACTGTAGATGATGAGATTTGCAAAGCCTTTGCAATTTGACGTTGAAGAACATTGTTTTTAAAGTATTCCACAATCTTTTTACTCACTCTTTCACAGCTCTGCCCATCTTTACTTCTGAGGCCTCTCTAAGACATCCCTTTTATAGCTAATCATGTTACAGACCTGATATCAATTAACTTAATTAGTTGCTAGATGTTCTCCCAGCTGAATCTTTTCAAAATTTATTGCTTTTTCAGCCATTTGTTGCCCCCATGCCAACTTTTTTGAGACCTGTAGCAGGCATCAAATTTGAAATGAGCTCATTTGGTGGATAAAAGTGTACAATTTCTCCCTTTAAACATTTGTTATGTTATCTATGTTCTATTGTGAATAAAATATTGGCTCATGTGATTTGAAAGTCTTTTAGTTTTCATTTTATTCAAATTTAAAAAACGCTGCAACATTTCCGGAATTTGGGTTGTATGTATTTATGTTTATGTTTTCTGTGGCAGAAACAAGCTTCTGTATGAAGTTCTTGCAGCATTGTTTTCGTTATAATTACTTTATACATAAAAAAGATATTACTATTATGACCTTCATTTTCTCAATGCAGAAGAGTTTCTTCTGTTTCTCCTTTTGATGCTGCAGTGAAATATGAGCATGCTGTGGTGAGATGTCTCCGTTAACATCTGTCCTGTGCTGGACTGATGCTGCGTGATCACATGCAGTCAAAGACAACATTTCATGCCAGAGAATGCAAATCAAGACACCAAAAACTACACCAGCTTCTCACTGGAGCACGACACAGAAAACAGAAGTCAGTCTTACTTCAGACATTTGCATTGATTTCCACAGATGTGAGCTACACTATGAAAGCAAACAGAAAAGAATCCCGAAACGCCATTCAGCAGATGTGTTCATCCTAAAGAACACTGACTGCTGGGATTTTTCTACTAGTTGCTGACTGGGTCACTATCACTACTACTATTTTTGTTAAATTCATGTCTCTCGTAATCTTGAATCAGAATATCTTCCCCTCCCTCTCTCAGCAACATCTCTTCTCTTCTCTGATGATGAGGGCGGGGCAACCTGTCACTCACATGAGATCCACCAATAGCAAACCACAACCATCCAATCAATTCCCCACGGACTAAATCAAGCCCCGCCCTACATTTGTTCTTGTTTGAGAAGCGTTTCACTCAGATATACTGCACAATAGAGCAGAAAATACAAGCACAAAGAACAATACACTCATGTAAATTGATATAAGCAGTTGAGATTTGCTATATAGTGGGGTGTGACGAGACTAAAATGTGACGAGATTTCTCGTCGAGGCGAAAAGTAGTCTCGTGATATTGCCATGACAGAGTGGTTAGGATGATTAGGAAAGAATATGCCACCGCTACGTTTACATTACAAAGCAAAATGACATTGGAAGCGTATTTAAATAAAAAACATTTAATTCAGTTGGATAACGGTCGCAGCCGGTCCATATTCACAGAGCACACGCGATCGCGAAAGTGAAAGTAAACGCGAACGCGTATTCGAACGCAATTTCAATACCCCGCATTTTGAAAGCGGCTCCTGATGAATGCAAATATCTCCCAATATGAAAGCTATTTTAGGCTGGGCAGTGTAGTTGTAACCATCTCTTAGCTCTGTATCAAAGAAAAATTTGGGCTTATTTGCACTTTGAATATTGAGAGAGTGCGATTATGGTTGCACTTAATGTAAAGTGTTACCATAAAAATGAATAACAGTTTTCTTTTTAATCTTATTAAGCACAAACAGTAAGGTTTCATTTGTTAACATTAGTTAATGCACTGTGAACTATCACGAACTAACAATGAATGACTATTTTTATTAACTAACATAAACAAAGATGAATAAATACTGTAGCAAATATATTGCTCATTGTTACTTGATGTTGGTTAATACATTAATGTTAATAAATGAGACCTTATTGTAAAGTGTTAACATTTTTATTTCTATAATCAGTTTGTGGAAAGGAGTTCAGTTAGGAGATCAAAGGTTGTAGAAGCTCATAAATCATGTACAGTAAGGTCTGAAGAGACTGAAATCATACAGAAGAGAAGTCAGTTAGTTGAGTTTGTGGCAAAACCTTTTGCAGTGCTTGAGTATTGTTGTCTTTTACTGCATATGATAATTCATACTCAGAAAGTAGAACTGAAATGACATTATGATTAGTTAAAACATTTCAAATACACCTGCAGAATATTTTTTCTAGTCATGTATTTCGCCATTGAGGATTTCTTAAAAATAGTGTGTAAAAATCTTTTCTCGTCTCGTGAACTCAATCTCGAGTCTCGTCTCGTCTCGTGAGATACATGTCTCGTCACAGCCCTACTATATAGTATATATTATCGCACAGCTTTAATCACTCTAAAAAGTAATTCAGTTACCACAACTTAAATAAATGCATGGTTGCAAGTTAAAAATTCTAATTGTTTTAATTAAACCTTTTAAGTTGCAGACATTAATTTGTTGAGTTATAATAATGTTGATCATTACATCAACTTAATATTGTCTAATTTAAACTCAAATTTCTGTGTTAATTGGCTTTTTTTTTATTTTTTATAAAGTTGTAGTAACTTAATAAAATTGTCTTGATAACTTCGGAAATGAAGGCAGTGGATTTCTAGGTCCCAGCATGTATTGCATAGGACTGGATAAGGAGAATAAATGCAATTAAGTGTTTGTTTTTAGTGAAGGGAAAGACCTGTTAGTGTGTAATGCGGTTATTTTTGACATTTAAAAGAGTTTCTGTAATGTTGAAGTTTGTGCTGAAGAGAAGGTAAACACTACATTTACTCTATAAGCAATGACTGCGCTAATGCCAGTGACAAGTAATATCTTACTTGTTCATTAAATATACATGTTAAATAAGTTATACTAGCATGTGCTTTGATAGCTGAAATAGATACGATTAATTGGTTCCAGGGCTACAACTCTGGTAGTTGGAGCGACTTCATTTTTTTGAGTAATCAACTTAAAAATGTGTGTTTATGCTACAAATTATTAAGTTCCTCTAACTTGACGTAGCTTGTTGGTTGAACGTAAATTCACTAGTTTGAATTGAACTTAAATTGATGCAAACTGTTGCGTACATTTTTTTTGTTGAGCCAACACATTATTATTTAGAGTGTAGAAGCGACTATAATGCATAAAGATATTGGGATATTTTTTCCTCGCAATTCAGACTTTTTTCCTCAGAACTGTGAGGTATAAACTCGCAATTGCAAGAAAAAAAAAGTATTTTGTGAGATAAAAAGTCACAGCTTTTTAATTTTTTATTATGAGACTCGACTAGAGCTGTGTGATTAACCGTAACTTCCTTTTTAAGGATCTTTGTATTTATTTTGTAATTAGATATATGGATTTGATTTCAATACCTATGTGTATATAGTTATTCATCCTTGTGTTATTTTGTCTTTAATTTTATTCATTTATTCTGTATTATTATTATTATTATATTTTGTAATTAATGTATNTATTGTTATTTTTTATTTAATTGTGTGTTTTGTTACTGAATAAAGCAGTAAATAAATAAAGACAGGGCAAAAAAAAAAAAAATTCAAATAAACTTGCATTCAATTTCGATTTTGGCTTCAAATTATGAAAACACGATAATTGAGATAAAAAAAATTATTGATTATTGTCCAATTACATTTTACATTTGATTACTTTATTCAGTTTCTATAGCTATTAGCTCATTCCTGTACTGTTAGACTATTTCACTTTGAGCTTTTTTCTGTTGTATTTGTCCTATTGTTTGTAATTTCTTCTTTGTTTTTATTGTATTACTGACGGTTAGCTTTTCTTCAATAATTGTGTAAATTTTGATGTCATAGCACCCTTATTTAAAGCAAAATATACTTGATATAGATCACTATTGTGAAAAAAATGACTCCTATAAGATTTTGATCGTCTCGCCCACTGATCGTTATAATTTTTGCCATAATTGAGTAACTAGTATGTTAAAGTTGGAAGTGAACGACAGCAGAACTCCTGTGATTCTGAGGACCATCAGAAGTTATGTGTGATATCACAGATACCATCCATGTGACCCATGATCCTCTGCTGTCACCCGTGAGCGTGCATGTGGCGTGTTCACACGACTCACACTGCAATGCAGTGCCCACACACACACACACACACACACACACACACACACACATGTACGTGCAGGAATAATGCAGAGTCAGACATCTTTGATAAGGAACGTACAGACGTGAACTCCATCAACCCGCTGCGATCCTCAGCCGAACCATTGATTTATCAGCAAGCGTCTGTCAGAACTGGGCCATGATGCACTGCTGCAGACATAAAACTCCTCAGACTAGAGGAAAAGGGCTCTGACAGAATAAAGGAGCAGTCTGGGACATTCTGTCCCTGGTAAAGCGTTTGTGACCCACAGAACCTGCAGAGCACGAGTCAATCCAGCAGAAACACACATATATATTATATCTGCTCACGCTCGCCGACCCTCTTCACATGAACGATCCGCTTTATAAATATTCAAACACTGCAGTCGTGCTATAGTCGAGCATGTCTAAGTGCACAGACAGACAACACATTCAGTCCACGTCGAGACGCAGCGCTCCCCGGCAACAGGCCAGCCAATCAGAGCTGAGCGTGAGGAACGTACAGAACCCAAAACACAATCGCAGCAGCGCTTCACAAAACTCCTCTCTGAAGAACTTTCCAACTTATTTTATTTCAGCCAACATCTCTCGTTTTCATTTAATCAAACTTGATGTATCAAAATAACTAAAACTGACATGAAAATAAATAAAAACTATATAGACATTAAAAACAATAACTATGACAGAACTACTCAAACTTAAAATACAAAATTAAAACTAATTCAAAATATTAAAATAAAACTTAAATATTATTTCAGTTATACTACATTATAA
>RJVU01046259.1:5762959-5797517 GCA_003731715.1 Anabarilius grahami
GTCTGCGTGTGCATGAAAACGTGTGAGTGTTACATGGAAGAGACATGAAGAGGAGTTATTTTAACCACATAGGAATGTACACACATGTTCTCCAATGGGAGACTATGGGAAACTAAAGTATTCTCTATGAGGACTGGGTTAGCACGATGTATTTTTAACATGAACATCATGTTTTTCCACCTTGTGGGGATAACGTTACAAAATAACGTAAATTCTTTTGATCGGCATATAAACGCCCAATCTTTGTAAGCTGGGCATGAAGACATCATCTCTCCATCTTTCTCTCCTATGTCTTGACAGTTAATAATAAATGATATCTCTCTTGGCAAAATAACTGGTGTTCGGTACCGTGATTCAACAACGGGGATAAGAGCTTAGTTTCAAATCTACATACACTGACTCATGTTACTATGAATGGGAGAAAAGGTGCAACACGTAAATGGCGGAATAAGCCCCACCTTCTAAATAAAAGAGCCAATCAGCAATCGGTTAAGTCATGGTGTCACTGCAGCTGCCGGTGTACTGAGACTCAAGATTGCACGTACACACTGGCTGATCCAGACAGAAATACGATTTTTAACACTATTTGAGCATAAGAAACAACATTTATGGGACAGTTCATGTCAGATATGTTTTTTTAAATATGAGTGTGGCAATTAAGTCCCATTCAAACAGACAGGACTTGGATGCCTGGAGACGTCGCAAATATGACTGAACAGACTGATATTACTGACAACAAGTAAAACGGCTGCAACTCGGAAATGGTACAAAGATCCACCAACTATAAGGAACATGTAGTATCAGAGAAAGTAGAAACGGAGTAATGACCGACTAAACTCATTCCTAAACTCTTAGGTAAAGGACGATGTGTGTGAATATGGATTTGCAGTCTTAATATGTCACATGTTCAACTGTGTGTGTGTGTGTGTGTGTGTGTGTGTCCACAAGACAAAGCTGTTTGCTCTGAATGTGACTCAGCACACAAATCACACCCACATTTCTATCAAATAATCCTCACCTGCTCTACAATCGCTCTGTCTTTCCAGCTGGTTCTGAATCAGAGTTCATCAGAAGTATATAACTGGTTATGGGTTGTGAAGTCAAGCATCACTATTGCTATCACTCACACAAAACCCTTAAAGGGTTAGTTCACCCAAAAATGAAGGGGTCGGTCATCATTTACTCACCCTCATGTCATTCCAAACCTGTAAGACTTTCGTTCATCTTCAGAACAGTTCTGAAAATCTGAGTCTATTCACCCAAATCTCTGACGCTTCAAAACGATCATAACGAGAATGTAAAATAAATCCATATGAATGGAGGTTTAATCCAAGTCTTCT
Source organism: Anabarilius grahami (assembly GCA_003731715.1). Lineage (NCBI taxonomy): Eukaryota > Metazoa > Chordata > Actinopteri > Cypriniformes > Xenocyprididae > Anabarilius > Anabarilius grahami. Next base: position 5,764,300 of record RJVU01046259.1, read on the forward strand.
GAAGAGACTCGATCACTTTATATGATGAAGAGATTTAATTTAGGCTTTTATTCGCATATAAACATTGATCAGCGAATGTACATAGAGCACTTAAATACGGTAAACAGAAACTCACCCGTACTTGCTTGATGTGGAAGAACAAGCGATTATGATTGTCATGATCAGTAGCTGGAGTGCCCTGCTTAGCCACCAGAGGGCACTCCATCCTGGACTATTGCCTTTCCTTATTGGACATCATTTCCCATGATCTCTTGTCTTGGACTCATTATTCCCATTTTACTCAGCTGTTATCACTCATGTCATTAGTGTCTGTCTACTTATACCTGGTTGTTTCAGTCATGGTTTAATTTACTGTCACCTGCAAGTCTGAGCACTTCATTGTTTTCTTGTTTTGGACCGTTCATGGATTTTGACTCTTGCCTGGATGTATGACAATGACTTTGGATATCCTTAAATAAAGCTGCGATTGGATCTGAATCTGCAAGTCTCAGCGCACCGTGACAATGATAAATAAATGTAAAAAGGTAAATAAATTAATAATAATAAAAAAGGATAAATAAAAAGATTAATAAGACATCACTAAATGTCTAAAGATGAGGTAAACTTATTCTCATTCATCCTTCACCAGTTTTTAGTGCCCGAGCACCCTATTGTAATTGCTCGGTAAATTATTCTTCTCCTCTGAAGTGAATCGCATTTTTGAGGGCCTAAACATGCTCAAACTCAAACTTTGCACACGCGTCAGGAGTGGTGAAAATTTACATCTGATATGGGTTTTAGAATTAGGTGTGTCAAAATGGCTCGACAGCACCACCTACAAAATTTCAATTAAAGGATTAGTTCACTTTTAAATAAAGTTTTCCTGATAATTTACTCACCCCCATGTCATCCAAGATGTCCATGTCTTTCTTTCTTCAGTCGAAAAGAAATTAAAGTTTTTGATGAAAACATTCCAGGATTATTCTCCTTATAGTGGACTTCAATGGAGCCCAAACGGTTGAAGGTCAAAATTAGTTTCACTGCAGCTTCAAATTGTTCAACACGATCCCAGATGAGAAATGAGGGTCTTATCTAGTGAAACCATCGCTCATTTTCTGAAAAAAATTTAAAATTATATAAGTTTTAACCAGAAATGCTCATCTTGAACTAGCTCTCTTCTTCTTCTCTATTAGAATTCTGGCAGTGTAGACACTGCTAAGCGTATTACTGCCCTCCACAGGTCAAAGTTTGAACTAATTGTTATATACTAGCACTAGCATATTGCATATAAAAATTAGTTCAAACTTTGACCTGTGGAGGGATTAAAGCTGTAATCATATATCTGAAAGAAACTCAACTTGCAAACAGGATATAGTATAGGAAGAAATCATAACCCCACTTAGTGTATATAAAAGGTTTTTTTTAATTTTATTTTTTTCCTCACATTTGGTAGCGTAATATAATTGTTATCCAAATGAGTTCACACCTCAGTCCAGAAGATGGCGGTAATGCACGCTGTTTGCAAACTGCCAATAAAAACTACAGAAGAAGAAGAAGACCTGTGGAGGGCAGTATTACGCTTAGCAGTGTCTACACTGCCAGAATTCTAATAGAGGAGAAAAAGAGAGCTAGTTCAAGATGAGCATTTCTGGTTAAAACGTATATAATTTTCAATTTTTTTCAGAAAATGAGCGATGGTTTCACTAGATAAGACCCTTATTTCTCATCTGGGATCGTGTTGAACAATTTGAAGCTGCAGTGAAACTAATTTTGACCTTCAACTGTTTGGTGCCCATTGAAGTCTACTATAAGGAGAAAAATCCTGGAATGTTTTCATCAAAAACTTTAATTTCTTTTCGACTGAGAAAGAAAGACATGGACATCTTGGATGACATGGGGGTGAGTAAATTATCAGGAAAACTTTATTTAAAAGTGAACTAATCCTTTAAGCGCCCTTTGTGCTACGTTTCACGTACAGGTATGAAAATCGGTAGACAGATGTAACCGCTCAATACCTACAAAAAAGTCACAAGTGCAAAATCTGAAAACCCAACAGAAAGTGAGATATTTTGAATTTTCTCTGCAAAATCTTTGCAGTTTTTGCTATTTCCACACGTTGTACTTTAACAAACTCCTCCTAGAGCTTTAATCAGATCAACATCATATTTGGTCAGTCTAATATAAAGGCCTTTGAGACGTTAAATTGCGATCTTGAGTTATCGCTGAGGAGCGTGTCCGCGACGGACTGACAAAATTTGATGTTTCGCCATGAAAGAGGAAGCTGTTGTAAGTCAGGCATACAATGTCCGATCTGCCCCAAACTTCACATGTTTGATTATAGTCCTGGCCTAATATTGCATGCCAATATTCAGTTAGTCATAGCGCAACCTGCTGACAACAGGAAATGACATGCTTTGCACTGTAATTCACTCTCAGAAACACATTTCAATATGCCACAAAGTACCAAACATACTAGAAACAAATCGGTAAATCATGTAACACTTGGCTAAGTGCTAATGTATGTGATTAACGCCACGAAACAGGAAGTTGTTGTAACTCAGGCATACAATATCCAATCTGCCAAAAATATCACATGTTTGATTATAGTGCTTGGCCTAAAGACATCTACATGGCAATATTCAGTAACAGTCAAAGTGCCACCTGTTGGCAGCAGGAAGTGTGGCACATCGAAATGACTTTGCCATATTTCTCCTGTTTTTACTTGCTTACATGCATGTCACCCATTATTCACTGTTTCCCTAAGGCCACCAGGTGGCGGTGGCCCCGTGTGCGAGGGCCCTTTCATCGCTGCTTGCAGCTTTAATTGGTTTTGTTTTTACCCTACCATCATCCAGACAGACAGATAAGAGAAGATATAACAATGACTGAAAATAAATGAGAAGCAGGCGAAATACCATGAAACTGTGGTGGATGCTTCTGTGTCATCAGAATTTCAGTCCATGTAAAAGTAAGAACCACAAACTACTTCAGGAAACAGAGCAGAATGCAACTAAATGTCTCTGAAATCAATGGAAGCTAGTTGTGTCTAACTCTTTCAGACTCTGGCTAGTTCTTCCTCAAACTCAATGGTGTAAACACTAGGTTATTTCCAGGATGACTGGTCTGTGTAAAGCACCAAGCAGCACTGCGTTATTCAGAAACTCTTCAGATCCGCTGCTGTCATTTAATGCAAAGACCGATCGATTCTGTGCAAGTGTGATGTGAGCTGCAAATGTGGGGTTTTTGATTTCAGAATAGAAACAGTCCAGATAATATACACATTAACGCAATGAGTCAATGAGGTTAATGTTCATTTCCTGCCTACAGATCACGGTCTGTTAAAGTGCCCTAATATATGCCCATACTGTAAAGGTTCCTGATGTTGTTTTGTCTTCTCCTACAACAGGTTATCTCAAAAAAACACTCATTTTCTTATAATATCCACTGCAGCGTCAGCTCTTTTCTCACAGTGTCTGAAACGGTTCAATCATGAACTCTCTTTAAATCCCACCTTTCTGAGTGCCTGCTCTGCTCTGATTGGTCAGATGACCCTGTCTGCTGTGATTGGTCAGAAACCAAACGCTCATTATCATATCTGAATCTCAGCTCTTGATTCACAGTGATACGGACAGTAACAGTTTTACCGTATCAATCTCATCAAAGTGGATTTGCTTTGGCAGCAGAAAACAGCGTCTTCTCCACATGAACAACACGAACCAAACTCTTCCAGTCTCAGACACAACTACAGTGATTGAGGGCGGGGCAAAGAAAGACCATAGGCTGGCATTATGCAAATTAGTTACAAACCTACATAGTTTCAGCAGAAAGTGAGACTGGAATTACTGATATTTCTTTTGAGAGACAAAAACTTTATCTGCACTTTAATCTTTGCAGAGATTTTACATTCACAAACAGCTGTATAACACTATGTGAAAGGGAATATCTGAAACGGCATAACTTAATACCACAGAATTAAAGCAAGCCCATCTCTGGACGTCTCATGAATGACTATAAAACAATTATCCCGAGACTCTTGACTAAAGCATTCCAGTAATATATGTCGGTCAGTGATGAAGAATCTGCTGAAAACACGTCTGACCCGTAACCATCATTGCAATAATGATTATATCTCATCGTCATTATCCTGTAATAGAGCACTGAAAACACTGTGTCAGTGTGCCAAACCATGCAAAACCGAAGACAGTCATGATTTGAGGCATCATCACTGAACATACGCACAGATGAACACTTACACTGCGTGTGTTTAGTGAAAGTGTGAGGGGAATATTAGAGTTAAACTCTCTAGCTAAATGCACAAAAGAGTCAGTGACTAACAGCTCAAACTGCCACAACAAAAACGCTGTTGAGTCTCACAGTGTCTGTTTTGACATGAAGCATCAGTTTCATAAGTTAATACAGTAATTAACAGGGGCTTGGGGCAAAGATGACTCCATAACCAACAAAAATGCCCCTTAAATTTTTTTTTCTGTAGAAAGACAAACATAAATAGCGATGAAAGCCAAAACATTAAATGTCACAGATGTATATTTACTGAGTAATCCACTGTTTTGTAGAGGGCGTCAAAATGACAATTTTCACCTGAGATTTGGAGCCAATTTACAGGGTTACAAAAATGACTTTAGAAAGATTTCAGCATCAGTATTTTATTTTTTACACAAAGTTTGGTCTATTAGTGAAATCTGTTGACTTTATCAATCTTTGTTTCATTATATGCCAACAGTGACAGTTCAAAAATGGCAAAAAGCACTTCTTGTCCTTGACCATTGAAAATGGGTAAAATTCAACAATTTGGACATGGAGTCACATTGGGGTCCCAATATCTATGGGACTGAACTATACAGGGCCTTAAAAATGAAGATTCCAAATGAAAAGTTTATTAATAATGAGAATCTAGAAGGATATTAAGATATCTTGAATACTTTTAGAGTTACAGGCATACAAACTTTTGGAAAAGGAAGATTTATGGCACTCAAACAGGTGTGTTCTATGCAATTGAGATGATAGAAAAACACAAGATACATTTATAGTTTTAACATCATTTGTTCTTCAGATATTCCTCTTTAAAAGATAAAAAGTATCAGCTGTATGCAAATTAACCCACATCTGGTTTTTGACCACTGAAAATGTGTACAATTTACCAATTTACTCATGGAGCCACATTACGATCTTCATATCTCTGGGATTGAACTATTGAGGGCCTTTAAAATGAAGATACCAAAAGGAAAGTTTGTTAAGAAACAGAATCTAGAAGGATATTAAGATATCTTTAATACTTCTTGAGTTACAGGCATGCAAACTTGAGGAAAAAAAACACAAGAAGTGCTTTTTGCCATTTTTGAACTGTCACTGTTGGCATATAATGAAACAAAGATTGATAAAGTCAACAGATTTTACTAATAGACCGACCAATCTCTGTGTAAAAATAAAATAATGATGCTGCCATCTTTCTAAAGTCATTTTTACACCCCTGTAAATTGGCTCCAAATCTCAGGTGAAAATGTTCATTTTGACGCCCTCTACAAAACAGTGGATTACTCAGGAAATATACATCATTTAATATTTTAGCTTTTAGAAAAAAATATTAACAAAATCAAACATTTGAGTCGGGGACCTTTGAAATCAATCCCAGGGGGGGAAAAATTTGCACTGAAATCAAAAAATAATTTCTGACCCAGCTGTACATGACCCTCTCCTGATCGACTCACAAGCAACAAACCAGCAAATGATGATGAAGCATTTTTGATGCTCGACTCAAAGGTCCACTCAAGCTGCATGCTTATTAATTTTCATAAGCTGCTCTGGGGTTTTTATTGGCTGATCTTTAATATGCCTCTATCCGCCAGTTCTGGAAGCATTTGAGTCAAAATCACTCTATAGAACGGCGTTACACTGGAACTAACCAGACAATCCTTGACCTAAAAGGTTTAAATCCAGGAAGGATCCGTGATTTGAAATTCCTAGACTAAAAATCACACTTGTTAAATGGTTTGAGTATTCTACAGTACTGTATTCACATAGTTAACCAGCACTGCAGATAAACCACAGGTGAAAACACTAAAGATGCTGAAAACTGTTAGATGATCAAGTGAAATAGACGGGTTAACCATCTACAGCATTTCATCTTCGACTGTAGAGTTCGTCTGAAGTTGCTCATCCACACATATATAACAATAATTAAACAAATGCAGCTTTCACAGACTGCTACAGTGAACTGAGATGTTTGCTAGTTCGTTGAATTGCTCGTGTAACCCTTTTTATTGATCATTATCAGTTCCAAAAAAACATTAACAAGACCTAAGTTAAGGAACGACACACTCGGTTTGCACTGGATCATGGGTGTAGTCAGTGCGGATGAAGACAGTAAAACAGGAGAAAGACAGGATGTTCCCTGAGATTTTCCAGACATTCTCCTGGAGCTCAACCAAAGATCTGGATCGCAGCACAACAGGTGTGCACAAGAAGCGGCAGATGAAGAGAACAAGAATCACAGTCAAAGAGATAACACTTCATAATAATATTGAAGATCTATAAAACAGAGGCCGACATGCAGAAGCTTTACGCTTTGGATCCTGGCGAAGGGATGCAGGACTATTAATTGTAAGAAACAATGCAAAACTCTCTGCCAGCATATATGTGTTTTCTATGGAAGTTTATTTCTGCTATGGAATAAAACAATATAAAAAAAAAGAATTTAATTAAGGTAACTTAAGGTAATCTTTTTAACTTTTTATCTCACAACGCATTTTTTTTCATCACAATTCTGAGACAAAAGGTCAGAATTGCGAGAATTAAACTTGAAATTCCATTAAAAAAAAAGGTCAGAATTATGAGATTTAAACTCAGAATTTTGGAAAAAAAAATGAAGAATTGTGAGATACAAACGCAGAATTCCGGAAAAAGTCAGAATTGCGAGATTTAAATGCAGAATTTTGTATAATAAATAAATAAATAAATAAATAAATAAATAAATAAATAAAGTCAGAATTGCGTAAAAAAGTTCAGAATTGCAAGAATTAAACTTGAAATGCCATAAAAAAAAGTTCAGAATTATAAGATTTAAACTCAGAATTCCATAAAAGAAGGTCAGAATAGCGAGATTTAAACTCAGAATTCTGGAAAAAGTCCGAATTATGAGATTTAAATGCAGAATTTTGTATAAAAATAAATATATAATAAAAAAAAAACATAATTGTGAGATTTAAATGCAGAATTCCATTAAAAAAAGTCAGAATTGCGAGATTTAAACGCAGAATTCCATAAAAAAGGTCAGAATTGCGAGATTTAAATGCAGAATTCCGTAAAAAGTCAACATTGTGAGATTTAAATGCAGAATTGCGTAAAAAAGTTCAGAATTGCAAGAATTAAACTTGAAATGCCATAAAAAAAAGTTCACAATTATGAGATTTAAACTCAGAATTCCATAAAAGAAGGTCAGAATAGCGAGATTTAAATGCAGAATTTTGTATAAAAATAAATAAATAAAAAAAGGTCAGAATTGTGAGATTTAAATGCAGAATTCCATAAAGAAGTCAGAATTACGAGATATAAAATCAGAATTGTGAGATAAAAAGTAGCAATTACCTATTTTACTTTTTTATTCCTTGGCAGATATACGCTTGCATATTTTCCCTCCTGCACTGAATGGCGTGGAAAGAAAGATATGACTCGGGTCCTTCAGTGCGTGTCTTGTGGGATTTTTCCACCTGTTTTCAGGTCCAGCAGGTGGAAATGGTGCGTCTGAATCAATAAAGTAGCAACACACCAACAACACACACGATCTGAGGAATCAGTCATAATGTTATTACTAATGCTGGACCACTAATAAAAGGGTCACTTTGCTATTACATCACATCAACTATGATGAAAAAATCATATGTAAACAAATGAAGAAGAAGGATCATTTGCATACTTGAGGCGACTGTAGCTGCATAGTATGTGCATGTTTTAACACGTGTATCAAACACAGCTACAGATATACCTGTGAGCAAAGGCCAGAGCGCCATCAGAACAAAAGCAGCTTAAATAGTCCCGAACAACAACACAGGACAGCTAAAGTGGAAAATCATCAGAGCTTTGAAGTGTTTAGAGTCCCAGTGAGCTCTGCCCTGCTGGAATTATACAATATACACACAGTCATTCATGTGGAATTATTCACAGACTCTCTCTCTCTCTCTCACACACACACACACACACACACACACATCCATACCATGTGATCATGCCAGGCGTTATGCCAAAGGCCAGCCATGTCACTTACCAGAAATCACAAAGACACAGAGGGGGAGGGAGAGACAGAAAAAGCCTTTTAATTTAACAAACTATCAAACCTCCAGCCCGAGTTTGACCGTGAATCACACATTCAGAGTCATTCATATCTTATTGTGGGTTTAATATGTCCATAAAAACACGCTTATTGTTCTTATCGCTGCACTTCTTAGAGCCTTGATCTCTTTTGTCCCATATTTTCCCTCTTACGAAAGTACACAGAAATACAATTAAGCATGAACAGTGTTCCATGAACAGTATATGGATGACGATAAGACACTGTTTACACAACAAAACCACAAAAAAGGTCATCACACCCACATTACATTGCAATATCTGACTGAAAAGGTTAATAGAGTGACTATAAAGTTTGGGGTCAGTAAGACATTAATAGTCTTAATCAGCAATGACCCATTAAATTAATCGAAAGTGACATTTATAATGTTACAAAAGATTTCTATTTCAACATATTTTCCACATAAATATGAAGCAGCACAACTGTTTTCAACATTGATAATACTCAAATGTTTCTTGAGCAGCAAATCATCATATCAGAATGATTTCTGAGGGATCATGTGACACTGAAGACTGGAGTAATGATGTTGAAAATTCACTGTAATAAATTACAGTTTACTATATATTCACATAGAAAGCTATTTTAAACTGCAATAATATTTCACTGTTTTACTGTATTTTTGCTCAATTAAATGCAGCCTAGAGACTCTTTCAAAAACATTCCACGTTTGAATGGTAGCGCGTGTGAAACTGCATTTCATTTGATTTGAAATGTGAACGCAGAGGATCAGAGTCCAGCAGCATCACAGAAACAGCGACAGGTGCGCCGTTACTATTAATACATGCCAAGTGGGAGTTTAGTCACTGTAAACAACATGGGCTACATACAATCTGAACCCTAACCCTGGATTCAAAGATCTCTCTATTAAAATAGTTTTTGCTCTGATTTTCAACACTCTGAACGTAACAGGACTGGCACAACACGTTTCGAAAGAGAGTTTCACTGACAGGATTTCACTGACATCAGCCAATACTTTAACTCTGTTATGGGAAAAAATGTTTTTGTTTCTTACAGGAAAAATATTGTTCTTGGCACAACGCAGAAGAATACTGACTGTACATAATGAAGTGTGGTGCAATGATATTTGAGAGCTGAGGCTGATATTTTTGCATCTATTTTAGAAATTACATAATTGGCAGAAAAAATGTTGTCATGCCATGGGTTATAAAAATATGTAAATATATACATTTATGTGTATATGATTCGGATTTTGATTTTTTTTTTTTATATTTAACTAGTCAACTTAAAAACTTAAAGGGTTAGTTCACCCAAAAATTTAATTTCTGTCATCAATTACTCACCCTCATGTCGTTCCACACCCGTAAAACCTTCGTTCATCTTCAGAACACAAATTAAGATGTTTTTGATTAAATCCGATGGCTCAGTGAGGCCTGCATTGCCAGCAAGACAACAAACACTTTCAATGCCCAGAAAGATACTAAAGACACATTTAAAACAGTTCAAGTGAGTACAGTGGTTCAACCTTAATGTTATGAAGCGATGAGAATATTTTTTGTGCGCCAAAAAACAAAATAACAACTTTATTCAACAATATCTAGTGATCGGCGATTTCAAAACACTGCTTCATGAAGCTTTGAAGCTTTACGAATCTTTTGTTTCGAATCAGTGGTTCGGAGCATGAATCAAACTGCCAAAGTAACGTGATTTCAGTAAACGAGGCTTCGTTATGTCATAAGTGTTTCGAAATTTCAATGGTTCACCACTGGGGGGCGTGACTTTGGCAGTTTGATAATAACTTTTGACATGCAAGTCCTAGAAACAAAATTCTCCTAGAGCGTTTGTCCAATTTGCACGAAATTTGGTATGTAGCATCTACTCAGACTCCAGGAAAAAATATATTCAAATATTTTTGATCGGCCAATCCGTGCTCGTATAGCGCGTAAATGAATTTGACAGCAAGCATGCAAAATAGGATTTGATGCTGTATCTTCGCAATGATTTGGTGTATCGGCACCAAACTTGATATATGTCATTATAGGCATGACTTGGGAGTACATGCACAGTATCGTCACAGCGCCACCTACTGGTGCCGAGATAGGAAAAATTTCTATTTTTGCTTATAACTTCAGAATGCCTTGTCCTAAAATCATGAGGATGGTCTTCTTTTGATTCCTTGAGGCATGCTGAGTTGAACAATATCCAATTGTCTTTGGTCGGCCATTTTGGGCATCAGTCATTTTGAATTTCGTCATAAAATGCTGTGTTTTACGAACGCATGAACATAATGTTACGAAACTCAGTAAGATTCATCGAGGCCATGTTCTGAGAGTACCTGTAAAGTTTTAGGTCAGCCCCCCTAGTGGTCAAGAGATATAGTGAAATTTATGAAAATGCTTATAACATATGACAAATTAAACACAGTCATTTAACTTACATCATTAGGTTTGTTGGCTCATGCCGAGTTCTACGATACCAAATTTGCCATATTCTACCATACTTACTGTGTCAAATTTTTATGAAATTTGGTATGTAGCATCTACAGACAGTCACGACAAAAAGTTAATAAAAGATTTTTGATAGACCCAACCGTTGTTTTATACTGCATTAACAAATTTGACAGCGAGCACGCCAAAATTAATATGTGGCTGTATCTTTGCCGCAAAAGTTTTGTGTATTGACATGAAACTTGGTACATGTCATCACAGGCATGACTTGAGGGTGCATGCAGAGTTTTGTCATAGCGCCACCTACTGCTCAGAAGTTATAAACCATGTTATTATGGTGCTTAAACTGATGTAATTTAAACAGCTTTATCCTAACCTCATGATCACAGATGTCCACAAATATTTCCTTTTCTGCCCTTATTCGGCTTGACCCCATAACTGCTGCTTGCAGCTATATTTTCCCTATTGTTTTTATGTTTGGCTGACGTGTTTAGCTGTTGCACTTGTGTCTTACGTCTTTTGCAGCGTCTCACCCATGAGATGGCATTCTAAAAACATGAGGGTCATGTTAAAATAAGTTCAACTCGCGTTTATTAACTTTGCTTTTTCCCATTCTAGTTTCTTCAATGCAATAACGCATTTCTGAGTGAACAGCCGCTTAGACTAGTTCTATGTTCATATAGCGTCACACGAGAGCGGTTATTCAGGCGCACCGTTTTGTTGTTCTTCTCTTAACGGTTATCATTGCTGTATTGTCAACATGTCTGATTGTAATGTTGGCTACCATTTTTATTCAAAATTGCGATTTCTCGATTTAAAAATAATAAAATCAAGGCGGAAAAAAAAAATCTGAAAAATCACCCAGCGCTACATTAGGGCAAAAAGGTTCTTTAGGCGCTCAAGTTCAAATGGTCACACAAATTTGCTTGGTTTAAAAGTGATTTCCTACATCTCTACTATTAACAATAGACAATGGCCCTTTTTTGCACGCAAAATTTCACTAATGTGACTGCACCTTGATATTACCAGATTTTACTCAAGTATGCATTCAAATTACAAGTATATGAATTCCAAACATACTGTGATGGGGTTGAAATAACTTTTGAATAGCATTGGGAGTAACAGAATCGGCTATTGAAGAAGCCCCATTTGTGCTCTCGTTTAGCAGTCAACTAATGAAAAATAAGATAGTTTCAAGCACAAATGGCACGTTATTAACAGAATGCCTTTAGTAAATCAGTTTGAAAAGTCTATCATCAACAAACACAAGGTCTGTGAAGCACATGTGACCGATCGTGTAGCGCGCACACTATATACAAGTACAGATTGATCACAGCACGTCTCAAGAGTCCCTGCGCCGAGATCTAATTACTGATGTTCAGAGCGAGCTCATTGTATTCAGATAAGGTTCTCAGCGCAGGGGCCCTTCAGGGTTCGGCCCCGAGAAACCCAACAAACCCCGACTGCCCCTTCAGCCCCATGTGGAATGTTTGGTAGAGCGAGGCCTCGGGAAGGCAACTCAGGACACGGTGCAAAAATACAGCTGCTGCGCGTCATCAGGGCCGTGGCAGCCGGCCAAACCAAAGACAGCGGCGTTACAGGCATGCATTGAGACGCACTCAGAACACGGCCTTGTATGCTGTGTGAGAACGCACAACACACACATGACGGTATCTGACGAAAGTCGAACTCATGAGCCATTTTACTGGCAGCAAGACAATATTACATTCACAACCCTAGAACTTCATTTATGAGAAACAGTGGCTGGTGGGTCATGACCCAAAAATGGATGGACAGACAAGAAAAATGATACTAAATGCAAAATATAAAAAAAAAATAAAAAAATACAACTGACCACACCGTCATGCATTTATCCAAAGTGTCTTACAATGCCAGGTTTATTATACAACCAGATTAGAAGTCACCTTATCGAAAAACCACATGCATGCGGTCACATATTTTGCACATGGGAACTGTTCTAAAACCACGTTTCCCATGTGCAAAGTATTTGATCACAGTATGAGGAAAAAAATGGGAAATTCATGGTGTGTTTTTTTTGTTGATGCATAGTGAGTATGGCAAAATAAACAGACTTGTGACATTGTAAAAAGGAGGAGAAAACACTTCCCATATCTTCAGTTGTTGATGTCAAAGGCTGAGTGTCCGATCAAACTACATCCATCTGTCCTTAGACAAATGCCAACATGGGCCGGTTGTGTGATACTCAAAAACCATCAACAAACTACAACACAATATTAAATAATTTCAGGTTCTTTTATCCAAAGAGGACCAAAAGCAATTCATCAAAGAGCCAACAGTGGTTATTGGTGTATCCCTAGAAAACACTTCCCATATCTTTTGTTTTTGTAATCAGGCTCTCAAAAATTACATAAAAATTTGGATTTAGATTTAATCGACCACTATATCGTTTATCGGCTTTTAAATATAAAGAATGATCGGTTATCGATGTCGGCCAAAATTTTCATATCGGTGCATCCGTAGAAAACACTTCCCATATCTTTAGTTGTTGATGTCAAAGGCTGAGTATCCAATCAAACTCTAGTATTTTGGAGTAAAATCATCTGCCTTTTCTGATTTCTGCCTGCATACTCAAAAGCCATCAACAAAAACTACAGAAGGTCACAGAAAACACAATATTAAATAAATTCAGGTTCTTTTATCCAAAGAGGACTAAAAGCATTTCATCAAAGAGCCAACAATTTTCATAATATACAACACAAGGTTTATTAGACTCTTAAAAATAAAGGTTCTTTGTTGGCATTGAAGGTACAATGACAAACCTTTAACATACAGGAAACTTTCAAAAGCACAAAAGGTTCTTTATAGTTGAAAAAGGTACTTTAGATCATTTAAAATGTTCTTCACAACTGAAAGGTTCTTTGGGAAACCAAAAATGGGTCTTCTATGGCATCGCCTTGAAAACCCCATTTTGGAAGCTTAAGAGTGTAGACACACTATTAGGAAATAGGAAATAGAAGAGGTGAAATGCAGAGAAGAAACAAGTGTTTTTTTCCATGCATAAGGAGGACAGCAAAATAAATAGATTCATCAAAGGGAGGAGAAAACAGTAGGGATGCACAATATATCCGCCACCATATCGGTATCGGTTGATAAATGTTCATTTTTTATGTTATCTTTATCGGCCTGATAAGAACATTTGGCCGATATATTAAAGCCGATAAATAATGGATTATTTCCTTCAGCTGAGACACTTCAGATGTGCACTGTTCACCATGATGGTTTTAAATTGCTTGAAATAGGATTGGAGTCACTTCAAAAAGGAAAATACAGTTTGTGCAACATGTGCAGTGCAACTCTGTCATATAGATATAGGCAAAATAAAAATATAATGAGAACATTATAATTGTGTGTTTGGGACATGGCTTTTAATGGTGAAACCATTCTGAAACCATAAAAATTCTATGAAAATTTTGATTTAGATTTATCGACCAATTTATCGGTTATCGGCTTTCAAATATAAAGAATTAATGGTTATCGGTATCGGCCAAAATTTTCAAATCGTTACATCCCTATAAATAGATTTATCAAAGGGAGGAGAAAACACTGGGGATGCACAATATTATCGGCCACCATATCGGTATATTCATTTTTAATGTTATCGTTATCGGCCTGATAAGAAAATTTGGCTGATATATTAAATAATGGCTTATTTCCATCAGCTGAGACGCACTGTTCACCATGATGGTTTTAAATTGCTTGAAATATGATTGGAGTCACTTCAAAAAGGAAAATACAGTTTGTGCAACATGTGCAGTGCAACTCTGTCATATAGATATAGGCAAAATAAAAATATAATGAGAACATTATAATTGTGTTTGGGACATGGCTTTTAATGGTGAAACTTTTGTTTTTGTAATCAGGCTCATAAAAATTATATGAAAATTTTGATTTAGATTTATCGGCCAATTTATCGGTTATCGGCTTTCAAATATAAAGAATTAATGTTTATCGGTATCAGCCAAAGTTTTCATATCGGTGCATCCCTAAAAATAGATTTATCAAAGGGAGGAGAAAACACTGGGGATGCACAATATTATTGGCCACCATATCGGTATATTCATTTTTAATGTTATCGTTATCGGCCTGATAAGAAAATTTGGCCGATATATTAAAGCCGATAAATAATGGATTATTTCCTTCAGCTGAGATGCTGCAGATGTGCACTGTTCATCATGATGGTTTTGAATTTCTTGAAATGTGATTGAAATCACTTCAAAAAGGAAAATATTACAGGTATAGTATGTATAGTTAAGTGCAGCACAAGTCTGTCATTTAAGCATGAGAACATTATAATTGTGTGTTTGGGACATGGCTTTTAATGGTGACTTTTGTTTTTGTAATCAGGTTCTCAAAAATTACATAAAAATTTAGATTTATTGGCCAATATATCGTTTATCGGCTTTTAAATGTAAAGAATTATTAGTTATCGGCCAAAATGTTGATATCGGTGCATCCCTAGAAAACAATTCCCATATCTTCAGTTGTTGATGTCACTGTCCAATCAAACTCTAGTATTTTGGAATAAATGTATCTGTCTTTTCATAGAAGCTCGTCTAATTGAACAAATGCCAACATGAGCAGGTTTTGTGATATGCCCGTATACGCACAAGCCATCAACAAAACTACAGGAGGTCACAGAAAACACACTATAATGCAGGTTCACATTGAGTATGGTTTGTGTGACCACAGGAGGAAACCATGGATATTCAAGACAAAACCAAAAATGTCAATGACACGTAGGCCTAAAACTAACAAAAATTATCAATAAATTACAGTTTGCAAAGCTGCAAGCACTAATTTAAGATTCCACCACTGACAAAAAAAACACATGTGCATAGAAACAGAGCTGTATTCTTATTCAGCACATTTGCAGTAGCAGCTGGTGTGGATTTTACAGCGGTGTATAGCTGTGAAAAGATGCCCTGTGGCTCCAAAAACTACCTCAAAATCTCTTCACGCTCGTCCTGAGGAGAAACACGGAAAAGTAGAAGTTTGGCATGGCAGCAAGGCTTTCTTTCAATGAAGAATATAACACACTATTCTGTTGAAATGACTCACTGTGCACACATAACATATTTGTTCGATATCATCTAGACGGACGGAGAGAGATATCGTATGCAGGAAATGCCATGGAGCACATGTTAGTTGCATAGGAAAGGAGGCATTGTGCACAGTCACATGTCTTGGAAACCAGACAGCAGCATGCAACAGTCACACACACACACACACACACACACACACACGCACTCTTCATGTGGCTATACACTCTCTCCTCTGACCAAACTTCCTTTCTCCAATTTAGTCATCGTCTGAATAATCTTAAAGCAACAGACACTCACTCAGCCAAACCTTTCTGAACACACTATGAACCACAGATCAAACCGGCCTTATCAATCCGTCTCGAACCGTTAGTTGGTTTATCTCGCTGAGTGTGCGGCCGTGCCTCTGTTCATGTGGTTTCAGAGTTAAAAATGACATCCGGTTTCAATGAACACTGAAATCAACTGCTGAGGATTCATGCAACAATGAACTTCATTTATAAATGAAAATGCTGAGAGATCACCAGAATAAAACAATATACAGCATTTAGCTGTGACACTTCAATCTGTGTCTGAAAATCCTTGTTTTTAATATTCAAGAAGTTTCTTCATAACATGCCCCAAAAAAATGCATGAGTATTTTCAGATTAAACTGTCATACATGTTCAGAAACAATACTTGCATAAGTACATTGTCTGCTCTGTGAGTTGTGTTTGTGATAAAACACACACACACACGTTTCACAATATGCATTCCATTGAATCCACCTGCATTCCTTCACTGCCAGTTTGATTTTTCTTAAACAAGTTTTATTAGCCAAAACAAATATCTGAATGTGAGACATTAAGGTTATTACAGCAACCCCAAGTTTCAGCTCTGAGTATATGACATTACGAAATCTGATCCCCATCAGTGTAAATGCTGCTGTACTGTGAATCACAGACTATATGAAGTAGGAAATAAAATATGGCTCCATATGCGTCATGCAGTCAAGACTCAAACATGCTGCGTGTCATATATTTACCCGGCGAGTCTCTCCTCCATATAAGAGCGCGACGCGCAGCAGCGGGTCTTTCTCTGGATGTGAAGTTTCCAGCGGGGTCCGTATATTCAGGCAGACCCTCCTCACCTCCACTGCTGTCTCACTACAACAACAGCGCTCTCCCCATCTGCCTCTCTCTCTCTCTCTCTCTCTCGCTCTCTCTCAGTTCAGGAAGTGATTTCGCGTTCAGTCTGACATCATTCTCCAACGCTTTCAGGAGTTTTTAAAGACACAGTCGGACAGTCCCGTACGGTTCATTTCTAATGAACAATTATGGCAAGCCGCTTGAACAATTATGGCAAGCCGCTTAAACAATTATTCCTCAAACGTTTTTCGTGTACTTATATAAAGGGGATATACTACGGGCGAGATCACCAAAATTTTTATAAATAAATCTATTAAAAAATATTTAGGGTACAATAGGAACAATTCTTAAGAAAAAATGTGCTTTTGACTACTCTCAAAGTGTATGATTGCAGGAAAAATATACATGTTTGTATTGAAAATTGATGGAGCAGCAGATTTTGTGTGAAAATAAATCATAAAGTGGTTAATTTTGTTTATAAATCTATAAACAAAAAAAGTGGTGAGGGGTAAAAGGCACACATTATTTATACAAATGCTTTAGCTAAAATAATATGTTTTTTTAATAATGTCTAGGTTAATACTTGTTGGAAAGAATCACTTTAGCAAAGTTTGTACTTTTTTGATAAATAACAGAATTTATTTTTGTTCAGTAAATATACTGTCATTAAAATAGGCCTATGTTAACATAAAAATATATTTAAAAAATACAGAAACAAAATTACTTTAAAAAGTAAAGATTCTGAAAGCATTGAAGGAGATCCCATAATATTAATATAGATTTACAGTAGTAACAATAAATGCTATTTTATAATGATATGATAAATATATTTTTTAAATATGATTGCTTCATTAAATATGGGTATTATCTCTAAGATGGATACCCAATTTGATATATGATATTTACCATCTCACTATAACCATGTCATGTCAACAAATGGAAAAGTCAGTCAGCTATTCATTATCATGTTTAATATGGTGATTTTTACCCCAAATACCATACTTTTACATATTCTTCCGTTATTGAAAAACTGTTGCTTGAATTACCTTGAACAAAACTGAAAATCATTAAGAAGATCTTTGTCTGAAAATATAAACATTAATTTAATGGATTCTCATTTGCTACTTAAATCAACATTTTAAAAGGCATTTATCAGATCAAACTACCTCAGAATCTACTTTGCGTTTCTGCCCGCGATCGCGTCAAGGATCAGACAAATTTGCACGTGCATCTTGAAAAGCGGATGTTTAGGAAAGTGCTGCGGCAAGTTTTTGTGCCATCTAGTGGTTTAGAGGAAAATAAAATCAAAGGTGCCTTTAGCCCCGTTGTACCCTATTAATTTAAATGAATTCATTAGCCTATGTAAAAATCGTTTGAAATTAATGAATGAAAACTTGTTTTGTCCAGAGTTATAGACCTTATGCACCAGAGAAACAAGTCAGTTCCGCCTTTAAAGAGATGACGTGTTTTTGTAAGCAAAACCCGGAAGCGAGTTAGCATTTTAGGACTTCCGGTTCCATTGCCCTAAAGTTTATGGGTTTTTTGAATGGGTTTTGCTAAATCACCTGAAATAAGGTCTGTGGTTAACAAAGCCTCTAAATATTTTCATGTTTTGATCTATGACATAAAACACACCAGTTATAACCTACTTGTGATTTTATAAACCTTTATTGTGTCTTAAAAACGGCGGTTGCTAACAAGTTGCTAAAAGGGACTACTTCCTTCGGCAGGGACTTTAGACGTCATCATGACATTTGGACTGCATTTCTCATGAAAAAGTGGATAAGTATTCATACACAGCGCAGATCATAATCAGCGAGCATGTTTTTAAATAGAGTTGTTTTCTAAATAAAGTTTGAGGAAGCTTGGTGGTGGTGACGTTGATCCGCGGCCATGGTGTGCTGTAGTCTGTTTATAGCCTACTGTTAGCCTTTTATATCTGACCACTTTATTTAGGCTTCAAAATGTATAAATGTTGTGTCAACTTGTAAAGATTATCTTGATAGACAAAACGTGTAAGTGTCATAACCCTTTGTTAAACACAGAGCTTATTTTTTGCGATTTTCAAAAGTTTATGGGAAAAATGCATAGGCTTTCGATCGAGGGAACCCGTGCGCTGCTAACTTCAGGGTTGGCCTACAAAAACACGTCATCCCTGAGGTACTCTATAAGAGCAGCGCTGAAAAGGGGCAGGGCTTCTTAAGGTCTATAGGTACATCAAATAGATTTTAACAGTGACTGGTCGCCACCTACTGGTATAACAATGTAATAGATAAAATTTTTATTTGAAGCGTAAAATTAGTTTCAAAGGTAATTTACTCATTTTGATCGCTGTGGCAAACTTGTTTATATCTAGACTATAAACGTTTATCCCAGTAGGCTGACTTTCGTTATTATTTGATGTTTGCAACAGAAATGGTTTAAAAACACTCTCTGGCTCAGCGGCAGCGAAAGCAGGTAAATATTCCGGTGTGATCATTTAATTGACATAGCAGAATCATATCGCTATGTATTAAAAGATTGCGTGTGTTTGAAACGAGATCGCAATCTTTTAATGATTGATCGTGCATGGGCCAATAGCCTGTTTTTGTATGTCATATTTGTACCAGCCCCATGTAATAAAAAAGGTAGCCTAATTGCAACTTTTTCCTCACAATTTTGAAACATTTTTTTTCTTAAACTCACAGTTCTGAGAAAGAAAGTTTGAATTATGAGATATAAACTTGCAGTTGTGAGAAAAAAGTCAGTTACATTTTTAATTGCACGTTTATATCTCACTATTCTGAATTTTTGAGATTTAATTCCCAATTCTGAGATATAAACTTGCAATTAAGTGAAAAAAAGAAATAAACTTGCAAACTCACAATTCTGAGAAAAAAGTGAGAACTGCAAGAAATAAAGTCATATATCTCATATATTAGCCATACTTAATATAGGACACCAACAGCGCAAGGACTTTTGACTGTTTGTATCACTCCGCTTGTCTTGTTTGTGTTTTCCAGTGGGTTAGTGAGATTTTTCAGTTTTCCTTTCTAAAGTAAGTGAAGCTTTATTTATATAGCACCTTTTAAAACAGTGTTTACAAAGTGCTTTACAGAAGATAAATACACAGCAAAAAACATACATACACATATAGAAATATTTAAATATATATATATATATACATATTTTGTTACACCAGTAGATGGCAATTGAAAGTCTTTATGAGAGAGTCATTGAATCATTCAACCAGGTTCATTCTTAAAGCTGACTCAGTCAGGAACAAAACAAATGACTGTCTTAATAAGTGAGTCATTGAATCATTCATTTAACCAATTTGTTCAAAAACAGCAATTTATTCACAAAAGCTGTGGTTTTACTTGGATCGATTTTCTTTGACAGAGCAAAAACAAAGTAACTCACAACATTGTGCCTGAAAATAATGATTTCTTGTTTATACATTTTTCAGGAGTCGTGTGGCACGCTTGATTAATGACCAAATGTGCCACACAAGTCTTGAAAAGTAAAGCCAAAGCATCTCAATTGCCTCCAAGTGGCTGGATGCAGTATATACAACCTAAACAATCAAATTACACTTCAAATTTTTTTTAAAGATGATTTCTGTCATTTTAGAAAGTTTTTATCACGCTGATGTTAAAGTGTTCGATCTTTAAGCGGAGTAGTCACTGAAGCGGCAACAGACTTTTTTTCTGGATCTTCGGGAGGAGATTGGAGCTTTAACTTTAATTTCTATATTTCCAAAAGTGTTTATTTCACACCAACATAATGAGTTATTCTGCAGTGTTAACCGATTCTGCAGGAGTGTGGGCGGGACCTTGATATCGCGGCTCCTCGCGCTCACTACTGCGCAGACTCAAGGCTCAAGATGTCAGCGCCATATTGGCACACTGGCGGCTTCACTTCTTTTTTTAGTGGAATTCAAGCCAATATTGGGTAAAAAGTGCAAATGTCTACATGTAGTATTCTGTGCATCTCTTTGAAACAAAATTAAGACACAATTGTCTGGCTCACATTTATTATACACAGAAATTGCACACACCAGTGAGATTAACACCATTTTTATTATTTGCTGTTCCTGAGATGTTACTGAACTGTGCTACACCACAACAACCATCCGAGCGCGTCTGCAGTAGTAGATACGTGTCCCTCCAGGAGAGTTCGGCCATTTGACACTGATCGGCAGATGTACATGTATCAGTTCATCGAGGCACTGACCCTTCTGTGCTGAGCTGTACAATGGCCAGTCTGAAATGTCACTGGTGTCCATTCGGTTTCAGAACAAAAGAGCATGCTTGGCCAAGTATGAGGCATATGATGTTTGATCCTCAAACAATAGGAGATTGTACTCACTCACTTTCCATTCATGCCAGGCTGGCGCCAATAACACCACACTAATGCAACATGGGCATTGGACTCATGCTCTGATTGGCACCAGACAAATAATATAGTCTGAACACCACAAGTGCATTAGTGAAGGATATTTCTGTATGACGAAGAGAAACCGTGATAAAAGACCAAGTTTTCGAAAGCAAATGTAAATCGAGGCACATGCAGATCTAAAAATGTATAATATTAAATCAGTTTCCCCTACGCACAGTGTTAAAATACAACACGCACAACACATTTAATTAATATAAAACATAAGAAGAAACCATGCACACTCTCCACATTTTTATTACAATGAGGCCTTTCAGCTCTTTTAAATGTTCTCAGTTTTGTCATGTTGCAAGCTTAAAAAACAAATCAAAGTGGGTTTGATTAAGCATTAGACTTGAGTCTTTCAGTGATCATATTCATTCAGCCAATCAGAACTTCACATATCTACAAAGACCATGAAACACCATCCCAGGCCTCCGATCAGAAACATGGTCACATGCATGCTGTATATGAACAGATCATTGATGATGCCGAAGTCCAGCCGGCGGTGGCCCAGCAGCAGGAGGATGACGGACAGCTTGTACTGAAGGCGAAGGAAAATTCGCACGCTGACGTACTGCAGGCAGAAGAGGGCAGACAGCGCCACCCAGAGGAGGGAAGTAAACAGGCTGCAGCCGAAATAGAGAAGGAACCGGATGAAGCTATACATCCACCGAGACTTCAGGTACAGGTCGAAGTTGTTGTATTTGGTGCGTACGAGCTGGGCGGTGCGCGCCGGGCCACAGGCGGAGTGCATGCAGGTGGTGTGAGGGCCATGGAAGGAGCGAACCCTCCGTGGGATGGGAATGACAGGCATGGGTGGGCTTGGGAAGCCCCTGGATTCAGGAAGGCCCACTGACAGGACTCTTCCAGGAACTCCAGGGCTGCATGTTGCATAACACGATCACCTGCAGATAGCTAAAAGGCGGACGGATGTAAATGTGACGGTCCCGTGACCGAGCGCGTTGCCGCTCATCTTGTGGGAATCTTCATAGCACTGAAACTCTGGGGGAATAAACCACCAACAACAAAGAAATAATAATTAGCAATTAAGGGCATAAAAAAAACATCTGAGTCACACGATACTGATCTCAAGATACTTTGAACAAAGCCAAAATAGAGTTGAAATTGTATGTTTTTTAAATTATTACTTCTAAGACATACAATAAACAGTTAACACAAAGCACTGTTCATTAAACCATCCTCATTTTCGCTGCGTGAGATTCTCCAGTTTTGTTGTTGTTGAGCAACCGAAGCACGAGCTGTTAAAGCTCCGCCCTCTTCTGGAAAGGGGGCGGGAGCAGCAGCTCATTTGCATTTAAAGGGACACACACAAAAATGCCATGTTTTTGCTCACACCCAAATAGGGGCAAATTTGTCAAGCTATTATAAATGATCTGTGGGGTATTTTGAGCTGAAACTTCAGACACATTCTGGAGACACCAGAGACTTATATTACATCTTGTGAAAAGGGGCATAATAGGTCACCTTTAAGTATATTATATTTTATTAAGTAATGCATTTTATTTATTTTTTTTATCATTATTTATTAATGATAATTAATAAACATGGAAGCTCAAATGTGTGATCTAGGTTTGATGCAAAATTAAACCAGTCTAAACTTTCATTTTGGGCAAACTATACACAATACATATTTTCACATTTTTGTATTGAGATATATTGTTACACCCCTATTAGTGATAGACAAATATGATTAATCTGCTGATATTTGGTCAATATGAGTCATTCTGACTGTATATAACACTGATTCTTGAGATAAGTTATTATTTAATAAAACATTATTTTTAAACTGATATATTTGTACACAAAGGTCTCAGCTAATGAACCATGTAAGGGAACAGGTTTTTCTGAAAATGTTTTTCTCTTAAAATGTACATTTATTCACTTCAGAACTTAATTTGTGGCAACTTCGTCAGACGCATTAAAAATATTTTAGATATTTTAGAAAAAAATATTTTAATTTGATCCATCCAACAACAGTGTAAAGTCTTCAATAATGTAATAATGGTGTTCAGTAAAAGAGCAAAGTGAAAAAATAACCTTCTTGGGTTAGGGTTATTATGAACAATCCCGTTCCTAAATTCCTTAATTCTCTAACCTCCTTTTTAATATTAAACAATCAGACATATCATCATGTAGTTCAGTTGATGTTTTAATTTTTCAACACAATTAATTGAAAAAAGAATAAAATATTTATTTCAAAATAAACAAAAACCTTCTCCTCATGCATGTTAAATACTGACGGAGTTGACAAAGGTCCAGCAGGGGCCAAATATACAGTATATGTAAACAGAATCAACATTATTCCACATATGCAAAAAAAACATATTAAATCACATTATTTAGACTTTTTGAGAGCACTTGTCAACCATCAGACATAAAACCTGACAGAGTTGACAAAACTGAATATTTTTCCACCTTAATCATGTGTTGTCAACATGCACATTGCATAATTTCTATATACTAATTATTGTTAATGTAATTCATTTTTCCAGGAGCTCATTGCTTCAACCTTCAGTTAAACTGCTAACAGTGATTGTAAATGAATTGCCTAAATTATTACATTATTTGCTAACTGCATTCTTTAAATTGTAATGTTGACATGCGTTCTCTGTAAAGCTGCTTTGAAATTATATGAAAAGCGCTATACAAATAAATGTGAATTGAATTGTACAGTGGAGCAATTTTGTTTTCTTTCTCAGTTGTAGGTGCCTTAAAGCTACAGTTCGTAGAATCTGCCACTTGAGGGCGCACTACCAAAACAATAACAATCGCGTGGTTTGATGATGCTAAGAAGGTGCGTGGAATGATGGGATTTGTTGTCTTCTACCCAACCGCTGACGGCCATCAATCCGACGGAAAGATAAATCATGGATTTAACGGATGAGGTAAAGTTTTATAAATGTTGTGTTTGATGTCATAGTTTTATTATATTGAATTAGACCCGAGTAATGGAAGGTTTACATCGAAATTTTTAGTCATAGATGTTAGAATGTTTGTCCAATTCGATGGTGTGATAACACAGCACAGTTTCAAGTGTTCAAATCAATAATAATAAATGTTATTTTGAACTTACCAATATCATTTGCAATAATGATTGATTCATATTTCTGGATAACACTAACTGTATTTATTTACATTGTTTAACTTGTCAGGTGAAATAAAGCATGATGAATTGCAACTTCATTATGACCTAAGAATATGCACTTCACATAGTTATGTAAACTATTAAAAACATTTGATATATTTTAAATTGTATATAAACGATTACCACTTGTTCAACAAATATATACACTCGTGTACATTCAAACACAATAAGTGGGCATACATAGCAAACGCGAGTAGATTACATACAAATTCAATGCAAAGACGCGATCAGACTATGGATCAGCGTCCTCGCGCGGGTCTAGAGACGCGTCCTCGCGCGGGTCTAGAGACGCGTCCTCGCGCGGGTCTAGAGACGCGTCCTCGCGCGGGTCTAGAGACGCGTCCTCGCGCGGGTCTAGAGACGCGTCCTCGCGCGGGTCTAGAGACGCGTNTCTAGACACGCGTCCTCGCGCGGGTCTAGACACGCGTCCTCGCGCGGGTCTAGACACGCGTCCTCGCGCGGGTCTAGACACGCGTCCTCGCGCGGGTCTAGACACGCGTCCTCGCGCGGGTCTAGACACGCGTCCTCGCGCGGGTCTAGACACGCGTCCTCGCGCGGGTCTAGACACGCGTCCTCGCGCGGGTCTAGACACGCGTCCTCGCGCGGGTCTAGACACGCGTCCTCGCGCGGGTCTAGACACGCGTCCTCGCGCGGGTCTAGACACGCGTCCTCGCGCGGGTCTAGACACGCGTCCTCGCGCGGGTCTAGACACGCGTCCTCGCGCGGGTCTAGACACGCGTCCTCGCGCGGGTCTAGACACGCGTC
Source organism: Anabarilius grahami (assembly GCA_003731715.1). Classification (NCBI taxonomy): domain Eukaryota; kingdom Metazoa; phylum Chordata; class Actinopteri; order Cypriniformes; family Xenocyprididae; genus Anabarilius; species Anabarilius grahami. Next base: position 5,789,604 of record RJVU01046259.1, read on the forward strand.
CTCGCGCGGGTCTAGACACGCGTCCTCGCGCGGGTCTAGACACGCGTCCTCGCGCGGGTCTAGACACGCGTCCTCGCGCGGGTCTAGACACGCGTCCTCGCGCGGGTCTAGACACGCGTCCTCGCGCGGGTCTAGACACGCGTCCTCGCGCGGGTCTAGACACGCGTCCTCGCGCGGGTCTAGACACGCGTCCTCGCGCGGGTCTAGACACGCGTCCTCGCGCGGGTCTAGACACGCGTCCTCGCGCGGGTCTAGACACGCGTCCTCGCGCGGGTCTAGACACGCGTCCTCGCGCGGGTCTAGACACGCGTCCTCGCGCGGGTCTAGACACGCGTCCTCGCGCGGGTCTAGACACGCGTCCTCGCGCGGGTCTAGACACGCGTCCTCGCGCTTGGCGTGTATGCCTCTTGTCCCAAACTCTTCTTGGGTCGTTTGGTTGGCCCGTACGCTTACGTTTACGGAAGCTGTCCTTGTCGACAGAACCAGCGGCAGATGGTAAACAGTAATTATGTTCCATAAATAAGTAACGCAATCCACCATAAAACGTGCAAGAAGTAAATAAGGAACTGCTTTAAGCAAGCTAGTGGTTTGCTGGACGCTAGACACTACTTCCGCATTTGTCCACGACACTGTTGTCATGTGGTTTCTACGTCAGTAAAGGCAGTAACAAAGGGTAACTGACGTCATTGACAGGCGACTGCACTGCCCCGTGTCACTGTTTAGAATGGGAATTTTCTCATGATTTACAAGTGGTTGAAAACATTAGAGATGTTGTTAGTAATCAGCTGGACAAAATATATAACACTAGCCTAGTGGTTTTTGGATATTTTACTGCAAAAATATTACATATTGTACCTTTAATAAACATCAAAAATGCCAAGATTTATCCCACAACTATTTACACAAACTATTACACCGGGATGACAGAGTTGACATGTTAAAGCCAACAATGTTAAATGACTTCAACATTGTTAGTATAAAATATATATATATATATATATATCTAAAAACTTACTATGAGATCCACAATGAGCAGGAAAAAGGAAAGGGGTCCACAGAGCTGAAGATGACCATGACATTGCCTGATTTATTCAGAATTATAAAAAATCCTGACGGAGTTGACGCAAAGTGAGGACTTTGATAGGCATTTTTTATGGAAAATTTAATATAATTCAAGACTTACTTTTTGTATTGTTTGATATATTACAGATCTCTGCCTTTCAAATTTACATGTATATTTTTGAATTTGTTGCATTTTTAAAACACTTTGTTTGGCAATTTTACATTGTGACCTCATGATGAGGAACTAAATTACATGTTTCCAAGTATAGAGCATGTATTTAATAATACTAACATAATTATTTAAAAATAAAAGCAATGAATGTCCTGATTCCCTTTAGATGTAACTTTTTAAGTATTTTTATTTTGATTAATTTATTTATTTTTAACAAGAAGAGGGCTTTTGTGTAGGACATGTTTAGTCCCTTATCTCAAGAATCAGTGAAGAGCAAACAGAAGTAATGTTTTCATGTGGATAGTTGTAATTTTAGATATTTACATTTGCCCCTGTATAAATATACCTAGAGCCCTGGTTAATACCATGGTACAGAAACATAACGATTGCCTCATTTATAAACCATGGTATTTATTTACATAGAAGAATTACAAGTTACTTCCAAGAACACCATTGTATTGCAGTGGAACAATAACATTATGATTATCATCTCATGTATTTATTCCATTGCATTTACACGGTATGCAAAATAATAGCCTACAATGGGATGTCCAAAATCCAGAGTAATACGTTTTTTGAGTGTTCAAGTGCTAAAATACCCTCAGAATAATTATGTTTTATGCAAACATACAGACATGCATCTTCCTAATGGTTATTCTTATAAACGCAAGGCCACATTTAATGCTGTTCATCACGCAGAAAACACGTTCTCACTCACCTCTCGTCACACACTTTATTTGTTACATATTATATGTACATCATATGTGATTATATATGGTATAAGGGAATGAAACTCACATGCGTTTATGCTGGATTCATCTGCTGTGCTGATAATGATGTGCTGCGGCGCGGAACACGGTCTGTCGCAAAACACACAGGCCCGCTGGTTGCCGTGACAACAGCCGGACAATTTAAAGGCGCAGGCTGCTGGTATTTTTGATCTCTGAATCCAGTTAGCGTCGTAAATATGTTTTTATTTTAGTAGATTTACGACAGGATTATCAGAATCCGTTCGTGATGTTTAAATTAGCAGTGGTTACTTGTTTTAAGTCTGAAGTCCCGTGGAATAAATATCATGCATTAAAGCAGAACTAAGTAACTTTTTTACCTTCATAAATAGTCCTTACGATGGTTAATTGACTTGTAGTGGTGTGTTTGAGGCGTGCACTAACCCCCTCTGGCACGTCTACGCCAGAAAACAGCACTTGCAAGTTGAGCTGCGCCGACCCGACACAATCTCGCCTCATGTTCACGTTCACGCGAGAGTGACAAAATGCTTTACGGTAATTCAAAAACAATGTATATATTATGACTTTATAAGACAATTTCGAAAATTACCCACCTCCATCGAGATTTCTTGTACTGTATTTGCAAAACTACTGCGCTGGTGAGCGTTGTAGTCGTTGTAGTCCAGAGCTGCGCTTGGAGTATTTATGACAGTGTGATTCACTGAAGGAACCTGTAGGGGGAGCTTCGCAAATCTTACTGAGTTCCGCTTTAAAGGATTAGTTCACTTTTAAATAAACTTTTCCTGATTATTTACTCACCCCCATGTCATCCAAGATGTTTATGTCTTTCTTTCTTCAGTCGAAAAGAAATTAAAGTTTTTGATGAAAACATTCCAGGATTTTTCTCCTTATAGTAGACTTCAATGGAGCCCAAACGGTTGAAGGTCAAAATTAGTTTCACTGCAGCTTCAAATTGTTCAACACGATCCCAGATGAGAAATAAGGGTCTTATCTAGTGAAACCATTGCTCATTTTCTGAAAAAAATTGAAAATTATATAAGTTTTAACCATAAATGCTCATCTTGAACTAGCTCTCTTCTTCTTCTTCGCTATTAGAATTCCAGCAGTGTAGACGCTGCTAAGTGTATTACTGCCCTCCACAGGTCAAAGTTTGAACTAATTGTTATATGCAATATGCTAGTGCAAGTATATAACAATTAGTTCAAACTTTGACCTGTGGAGGGCAGTAATACGCTTAGCAGTGTCTACACTGCTGGAATTCTAATAGAGAAGAAGAAGAAGAGAGCTAGTTCAAGATGAGCATTTCTGGTTAAAACTTATATAATTTTCAATTTTTTTCAGAAAATGAGCGATGGTTTCACTAGATAAGACCCTTATTTCTCATCTGGGATCGTGTTGAACAATTTGAAGCTGCAGTGAAACTAATTTTGACCTTCAACCGTTTGGGCTCCATTGAAGTCTACTATAAGGAGAAAAATCCTGGAATGTTTTCATCAAAAACTTTAATTTCTTTTCGACTGACGAAAGAAAGACATGGACATCTTGGATGACATGGGGGTGAGTAAATTATCAGGAAAAGTTTATTTAAAAGTGGACTAATCCTTTAATACCTCAAAATCTTGAACCATCAGATGGGCATTTTTCTGTCACGGTAATGATATATATCATAATGTAGTAATTTGATATGTAAAGCTACTTTGAAACTGTGTGTATCGCAGATTACACTAGATCTGATTAAAAAATGTTTGTTCAACTATAACCACTTGGTACTATTTTCACAAATAAGGTACATTTTCAAAACAGTAGTACAAAAACCAAACTGATCACACAGTCATTCTTTTAAAACATGGTCCCATGCCTTCATATATATATATATATATAGTAGCGTGTTTACCCACCATGCAAAGCACGCAATTGCATGGGGCCCCGCGATTTCTCCCGAGGGGGACCCCACGGTGGTGTAGTCTACGTGATACGCAGGTATATGCCGTATACCCACTAGGAAAGGTCAAGGATTTACATATACCCGCTTTAAAAAGCGCGAGGATACGGATTTGGCACAATGTGGAGTGACAGATCGCTGTAGATCAAAAGAAGCGGCAGCCTGACGCGCGCGTGAACCGATCCTCTCCTCCGCTTTAGTACCAGTTACAGCACGAAATAAACATGAATGAATGTTAAAAGATACAGAACAACTTACCGAAATCCATATCATGTCTCGTGTAATCGCGCTCAATCATTGTTTCAACTGCAGAAAGACGGTAATAAAATATCTTGCAATAAACAAACGTAACGTCACATTTACCTCAGAACAAACATATTCATCATGACCATAAACTCATTAGTCGGCTAGAAAAATGAACTCTAGAGAGGAGCATTTAGCTAAATATATGCACCATATTACATATTAAGTATAAATTTTAATGTTCTTTAATAGCCTATACAATGCATGTTTGAAAAAAGTTGACAGCCACCATTTAAATGTTTACATTTCAAAAAACGAACTGGAGTAGAAATAATTTTAAAGTTAGTAGGCCGATTATAACTTTATTATTATAAAGTGTACATCTTTAAGTGTAATTTAAGTTTGTATACAAATAAGTTCATTTTAACCTACAATATTAATGTAGTACCAACTGATCCGTGTATATTTTACAGCATTAGTTGAGATATTTTTTTTTCTTGAGAAAATTTGCCATGTACTGTACCTGATATACAGTATCCAAAATAACTGATACTGAATCGAATTGCAAGCTTGTGAATCAAAATGCATAACTATGATGACAGACTGGCAGGAAATGATGCAAAACAGAAAACAAAGTCCAAACAGGGTGATATTGTGACATACTGAAAAGCCTAATCTTTCCATTATTGTTATTAATAGTTGCAACCTGCACTCTTAAATGTGCATTGAAAATTGCCAGCTGATAAACCCCCGAGAATGTGATCACGGGGCCCCCTACTGGAGATTTGCTTAGGGCCCCCAATAACCTAAACACGCCACTGTATATATATATACAGTACAGTCCAAAAGTTTGGAACCACTAAGATTTTTAATGTTTTTAAAAGAAATTTCGTCTGCTCACCAAGGCTACATTTATTTAATTAAAAATACAGTAAAAACAGTAATATTGTGAAATATTATTACAATTTAAAATAACTGTGTACTATTTGAATATATTTGACAAAGTAATTTATTCCTGTGATCAAAGCTGAATTTTCAGCATCATTACTCCAGTCTTCAGTGTCACATGATCCTTCAGAAATCATTCTAATATGCTGATCTGCTGCTCAAGAAACATTTAATGTGTACAATTGTTCAAAATATTTGAGTACAATTTTTTTTTCAGGATTATTTGATGAATAGAAAGTTCAAAAGAACAGTGTTTATCTGAAATCTAATCTTTTGTAACATTAAAAATGTCTTTAATGTCACTTTTGATTGATTTAATGCATCCTTGCTGAATAAAAGTATTCATTTCTTTAATTTCTTTTCAAAAAAATAAAAATAAAAATTCTTACTGACCCCAAACTTTTGAACGGTAGTGTATAATGCTACAGAAGCTTTGTATTTCAGATAAATGCTGTTCTTTTGAACTTTCTATTCATCAAGGAATCCTGAAAAAAAAAGTACACAACTGTTTTCAACATTGAAAATAATCATAAATGTTTATTGAGCAGCAAATCAGCATATTAGAATGATTTCTGAAGGATCATGTGACACTGAAGACTGGAGTAACGATGCTGAAAATTCAGCTTTGCATCACAGGAATAAATTACTTTGTCAAATATATTTAAATAGTACACAGTTATTTTAAATTGTAATAATATTTCACAATATTACTGTTTTTTACTGTATTTTTAATTAAATAAATGTAGCCTTGGTGAGCAGACGAAACTTCTTTTAAAAACATTAAAAATCTTAGTGGTTCCAAACTTTTGGACTGTACTGTATATATATCAGTCCACATAATCATTGTTTCAAACACAAGATTATTGTAATATATAATGAGAACATTTGGTTTAATCTTCTTTTAGTTTAGTACTTTTAACAATCAGTTCATTCAATAGCAAACAATGCAAGATACATGTTTCAAATCACTCTTGTTGCTGAAATAATTATAGTAATAGGCTACTTTGGAAAATACACATACATAAAATCCATAATGTTTGTAATATATCTATTCAGTGTTTAATCAAACAGTGTGATGAAGTACACATCCATAAGGTTCTGTGCTAGAACACAGTTTGCTGCCAATACAGTAAAAGTAAAGGCTTTCCAGTAGAGTGTAGAGCATCCAGTAGAGCCTTTGTGAGGACAGGCATGCACTGATGCTGGATGAGAAGGCCTGGCTCGCAATCTCCGTTCCAGTTCATTGTCTTTATGGACCTTGCTTTGTGCACTGGGGCACAGTGATGCTGGAATAGAAGAGTCTTCCCCAAACTGTTCCCACAAGCTTAGCATTGTTCAACATGTCTATGCTGACGCATTGAGATTTTCCTTCACTGGAAGTAAGGAGCCAGAACAGCCCCATACTATTATCCCTCCTCCACAAGCTTTGCAGTTGGCACAATGCAGTCAGGTAACGTTCTCCTGGCGTCCACCAAACCCAGACTCACCCTTCAGACTGACAAACAGAGAAGTGTGATTTGTCTCTTCACAGAACAGGTTTCCACTGCTCCAGAGTCTAGTGGTGCCGTGCTTTACACCGCTCCATCTGACGCTTGGCATTGTACTTGGTGATGTGAGGCTTACATGCAGCTGCTTGGCAATGGAAACCCACATATTAAAGGGATAGTTCACCCTAAAATGAAAATTACCCCATGATTTACTCACCCTCAAGCCATCTTCTTTCAGATGAACACAATCAGAGATATACAGTATCTCACAGAAGTGAGTACACCTTTCACATTTCAGCAACCATTTTAGTATATCTTCTCAAGCGACAATACTACAGAAATGAAAATTTTATATACTTTAGAGTAGTCAATGTGCAGCTTGTATAGCATTACAGATTTACTGTCCTCTGAAAATAACTCAACATACAGCCATTATTGTCTAAATAACTGGCAACAAAAGTGAGTACACCCTAAGTGAACATGTCAAAACTGTGTCTAAAATGTCAATATTTTGTGTGAGCACCATTGATATCTAGCACTGTCCTGGTCATGCATGCTGCACAGGTTGTTGCTGGGGTCCTCTTCCACTCCTCCATAATGTCATCACGGAGCTGGTGGATGTTAGACACATGGTGCTTCTCCACCTTCCGCTTGAGGATGCCCCACAGGTGCTCAAATAAGGTTTAGGTGTGGATACTTCGCCACGCCATCACCTTCGCCTTCAGCTTCCTCAGCAAGGCAGTGTGTTTGGGGTCATTATTACGCCGTTAAGCCCAGTTTCTGAAGGAATTGCATCATGTTCTGCTTCAGAATGTCACAGTACATGTTGGAATGCAGCCTCAGACTATGATGCTACCACCGCCATGCCTGACTGTAGGCAAGACACAGTTTTCTTGGTACTCCTCACCAGGGCGTCGCCACACATGCTGGACACCATCTGAGCCTAACAAGTTTATCTTATAGTCTCATCAGACCACAGGACATGGTTCCAGTAATTCATGCTCTTGGACAGGTTGTCTTCAGCAAACTGTTTGTGGGCTTTCTTGTGAGCCAGCTTCAGAAGAGGCTTCTTTCTGGGACGACAGCCATGCAAAACGACTTGTTGCAGTGTGTGGCGTATGGTCTGAGCACTGACAAGCTGACCTTCCGCTTCTGCAACCTCTAAAGCAATGCTGGCAGCACTCATGCATCTGTTTTTTGAAGCCAGCTTCTGCACCTGACGCACAGCACGAGGACTCAACTAGTTTGATCGACCCTTGCGAGGCCTGTTCCAAGTGGAACCTGTCTTGGAAAACCTCTGTATGACCCTGG
>RJVU01046259.1:5809463-5833931 GCA_003731715.1 Anabarilius grahami
CCCACTTTTCAAAAGGCTTATAAATCACACAGAATGAGTTTTTGTGAGAAAGTAAAAGTGTGCACAGTTTCCTGTGATGGTTAGGTTTAGGGGTAGGGGTAGTGTAGGGGGAGAGAAAATACGGTTTGTACAGAATAAAAACCATTACGCCTATGGAATGACCCCACAATTCACAAAAACAAACATGTGTGTGTGTGTGAGTGTGTGTGTGTGTGTGAGTGCGAGTGTATGTGTCGCCCTCATAAAGTTGTTTTGACCTCTCTCTAAGTTTTCCAGCGCACCGCAGCTCTGAGCGTCTGCAGATTTATGGCGTGACTGTACACTGCATCCTGCCTATTTGTCAGATGGAGCAGCACATCTCACAGAAGATAAATCATTAAGGGAGGCGCTTTAAAAAGAGTTTATTATGATCGTTAATGGGGCGCCCGATCACTTTGTGCAAGATTTAAAGACATATTATGCAAAATCTGAAAAACAAACCTTATAATACTTAATCAAACATGCATAAAGCCGTCAGCAGGGCTAAATAAATTCTCCCAATTAACTTGCTTTAAGAGATTGTGATTGCTTTTACTAATTTAATCAACAGTGTCATAATTTCAGTGGCATAATTTCAGTCAGGGTTGATGATGAGCTTTCTGTGGATACGGAGGGAATTTGTGATGAGACGGTATCTTTGACAAACTCTTCCATGAGTCTGTTGAAGTTTTCATTCATTCAGAGACAACTCACTAGAGTTTATTCAACATTTTTTGGTTTGCTTCAGCTTATAATTGCACGATATTATGAGTCAACGGCTGTATTCAAATTCATGTCCAAGTTTTGACTAATTAAAAGGGCAGCAGCATTATTTCTGGAGGCCAAAACCTGGAAACAAGTTGCATTTTTGCACTTCCACTTCCATCCCAGATAACAGGGAACATTCTGGCAAGGTTATGAACGAACGTTAATAGAACGTTCATTCAAAGTTATCCGGTTTTTAATAATGTTCTCAAAATGTTAGCACAAAAACATTACAGTATTTATACATTGTTCATGTTTTTTTCTGAAACATTTTAGTTGAACGTTCATCAAACATTTTTTTATGTTTCTACTTGTTTCAGAACGTTCAGAAAACATTCATTTATTTATTAGCATAATATTTGCATAATGATAAAATAGAATGTTCCCTTAATGTTCAATGTCCAAAAACTGGACATTTTAAACGTTCAGAGAACATTCAGAAATAACATTTTCAACTTAATGGGAACGTTAGCAAAACATTTTTAGATCATATTTTTGTTAGCTGTCCTGAAGTTAATGGTTTTTTTTTTCTTTTTCGGTTAAATGCCGAAATGAGGTCTGTGGTGAACACAAGTTCAAGATGTTTTCAAGTTTTATTCTGCGAAAAAAAATATATCAGTAAAAGCTTTACCTCATCTTGAAAAAAAGGCGTTTGCTAACAAGTGTCTAAATGGGACTACACAGGACATACAGTGGCATGCGAAAGTTTGGGAACCGCTTGCAGAATCTGTGAAAATGCACTCTAAAAAATGCTGGGTTAAAAAAAACCAAAAGTTGTCACCCCCCGACTCTTAATGCATCGTGTTTCCTTCTGGAGCATCAGTGAATGTTTGAACCTTTTTTAATAGTTGAGTTTGAGTCCCTCAGTTGTCCTCAGTGTGAAAAGATGAATCTCAAAATCATACAGTCACTGCTGGAAAGGGTTCAAATATGCAAAAANTATATTACTATATTGCTGGCTAAAAAAATAAATCCAAAATTGGTTGAAAAAAATGGCTGGGTGTAAACAACCCAATCCCTGGTTTTGTCCATATTTAACCCAGCAGTTTTTAGAGTGTGTGAATAATTTTAACAAAATAATAGAGATCATACAAAATGCATGTTATTTTTTATTTAGTACTGTCCTGAGTAAGATATTTTACATAAAAGATGTTTACATATAATCATAATCATAATCATAATCATAAAAGACAAAAAAGTAGCTGAATTTATTAAAATATCTCCGTTCAAAAGTTTGGGAACCCTTGATTCTCAACACTGTGTGTGGTTACCTGATGATCCACGACTGTTTGTGTGTTTTGTGATGTTGTTCATGAGTCTCTTGTTTGTTCTGAGCAGTTAAACTGAACTCTGTTCTTCAGAAAAATCCTCCAGCTCCTGCAGATTCTTCAGTTTTTGAGAATCTTTTGCGTATTTGAACCCTTTCCAGCAGTGACTGAATGATTTTGAGATTCATCTTTTCACACTGAGGACAACTGAGGGACTCAAACTCAACTATTAAAAAAGGTTCAAACATTCACTGATGCTCCAGAAGGAAACACGACGCATTAAGAGTCGGGGGGGTGAAAACTTTTTGAAAGTAAATTGTATTTAATTTGTCTTCCGGGAAACATGCAAGTATCTTCTGTTGCTTCCGAAGGGCAGTACTAAATGAAAAAAAAAAAATTTCAACAAAATAAGAAAAATTTGGACTTCTTCATCCTGTTCAAAAGTTTTCACCCCCCGACTCTTAATGCATCGTGTTTCCTTCTGGAGCATCAGTGAATGTTTGAACCTTTTTTAATAGTTGTGTTTGAGTCCCTCAGTTGTCCCCAGTGTGAAAAGATGAATCTCAAAATCATACAGTCACTGCTGGAAAGGGTTCAAATATGCAAAAAATCCTTGAAAACTGAAGAATCTGCAGGACATGGAGGATTTTTCTGAAGAACAGAGTTCAGTTTAACTGCTCAGAACAAACAAGAGACTCATGAACAACATCACAAAACACACAAACAGTCGTGGATCATCAGGTAAACACACACAGTGTTGAGAATCAAGGGTTCACAAACTTTTGAACGGAGATATTTTAATAAATTCAGCTGCTTTTTTGTCTTGTGTATTATATGTAAACATCTTTTATGTAAAATATCTTACTCAGGACAGTACTAAATAAAAAATAACATGCATTTTGTACGATCTCTCTTATTTTGATAAAATTATTCACATTTTCAGATTCTGCAAGGGGTTCACATACTTTCGCATGCCACTGTAACCGAACATTACACCGAACAGATAAACTAATCTACTCACTGCAATCGCTTTCACAGTTTACATTCGAGCTCTTGGCTAGCGAATACGGTCCGTGTATCATCCAAGCGGCAACCTCCCGCGGTCTCTCGGCTGGCTCCGCACACTTTAGGCTTCAAAAATGCTCTTCAGAATCCTACGGGTGACGTCACGGACACTACGTCCATATTTTTCAGATTTTTCCTTGGTATCATCTGATCATTCTTTTTGGATTCAATACTGAAAGTAGAAAAAAGAGAAAACGGCGCCTTTTTTTGTTTTTTAAATTTTTTACAAAAAAAAACCACAACCAAACAAAAAAAACGAGAATTCAGCTTGATATATCGTTTTTTCGTTCAGGGATAGAAAATTAGTAGTAAATAGTAAATAAACAGTTTGAATATTAGATCTCTACACGTGAGTGGAAATAAAATGCCCCTTACGCTAATTGGTCAGCCAAAGATCACATGGTGCAGTAGCCTAATCAGGGTTGCGTTCAGCCCCGAGAAAATGTTGCAAAACGTTTTTTAAACGGAAATGGTGGAGCGTTGAACGCCCTTGTTCTGATGACGCAAGAGTTGCAACTATGGCAGCTAAGGCCATTCTTTGTGTTCTTTTTGAAGAATTGATATGCTATATTTTTACTGTAAAACTCTTATGAAAAACATGTCTTCTAATATCTTCAATTGTAGCGTATACCGAGCTGCAGCGGACACATTTGTAAACGACTTTACTTGGACCCATTGTGCGAGCTGTTTCTTTAATATTGAGTAGTTTATATGCATGTTGCTGCTGATTGTGCTGACATTTTTGACACACCAACCAAACAATATCTCAAACCCCGTTGCACACCGTTTCCAGGAAACATGCCGGAAACCGTAGCAAACCATTACACACCGGTTTGAGTTTGAACGTGCCCCACTTGTTTCTCAGTTCCGCGCAACAGAATAATAGTAGTCAACTGTTACAGTGATATGGATTCCTAACACGTTTATTGCAACTACATTTCATCTCTTTCTTATCAAACAATGGCTCAACTCAATCCGTACTGGGGCGGTTACACCCAGTGAGTAGCAGCCAGTGTTGCCAAGTCCGCGGTTTTCCCGCAGAATTGGGCTACTTTTACACTGTTGCCACGGGTTGTTTTTAATAACAGCAGGTTGAAGCGACCCTAAATAACATGATATTTAGCCCCTGGGATGCGAATTTTACCAGGAAACCCCGCCAAAAACGCTGATTTTACCCTGAAACGCGATTGGGCTAGTTTTGAGAAGCAATTGTGCGGGTTTTGTAGCAGCATACGTTTTCAGCGTGAATCCCGCAAAAGAACACACAAAAAACACGTAAAGCTTTGAGAAATTGATTTGACAAGAAATCAGAGTGCCGAAGAAAAGAGAAGCAAATGGATCGCTGCAATTCACAGAAACAACTGGACTCCAGGCAGCAAAACTGCATTTGCAGTTACAATTTTGTCAATATGTTGAATTTTGGGCTAAAATCATACCCCATATATTATATTGTTATATATCGTTATTAAATATTAAATATTTATATTAAATATTTACCATCTTTTCTGCATAATTGGGTATTTTTAAATAAACTGACAAAAACTATACTAGTTTTAGGGCTGGACGATGTATATATATCATTGATATAAGTGATCACTCGGATTTAGACCCACATATTGTATTTATATTAGCTTTTACAGGCAAATTTGCTTGTATTTCCCCGGCGTCGAAATCAGGGTTAGGAACATGTCAGGAAACACGATTCCTGGCTGCAAGTCCAAAATTTAGTTTAAACTGATAATCGATTGTTTTACTCGTGTTTTCGCAGTTCCCCTATTAAATCCAGTCATGCAGCAGCTCTTTTGCCACTCAGTCCGGCTGAGGGTGCATGTTTCGGCGGGAAAGTGACGTCACTGCATCGGACACGATCGGACAAAGCTTTGGTGGTGACAATCTTACAGAGGAAGAGAAAGATTACTCCAAGTTGTAAATTCTATTGGGGTTCTCTTGTAACAAATATAAATTGGAGAAAGGCCTGGCTTTTGCCAAGTAAATGTTGTATATCGAACAAAGTTAAAGAAATTCATTATAAAATCCTTCATAAAATCTACCCTGTTAACTCATCTATCTCTGAATATTGTGATATTGATGAAACTTGCTCCTTCTGTGGTTTTGTCGAAGAAACAGCTGCCCATTTATTTTATGATTGTAATTTAACCAATACATTTTGGGCTGATTTAAGTTCCTTTATTTTTACTCATACAAATGTAACCCATACCTTCACCCTTAAAGAAGTTATTTTTTACTATGAAAACCCAAAGCTGCTATCCCTTGAAAATGTTGTTAATTTTGTGTTCAAAATTTTATGTTTTTTATTCACAAACAAAAGTGGCTTAAATCTCCCCTAAGCTTTCCTCTTTTTCTTGCTGACTCCTTTATTTTATCCCTCAGACTTATAAATAACAAAAAAAGTGCACAATTTTTGATGCATTATGATGATTTATTTAAAGATGTGATTTAACCTAATTATTGTGCTTTTCTTTTCTTTATTATTTCATATTGATGTATGCAAACTCAGGATATTTGTTTTCTGTTCTTTTAATGTATTCATTGTAACAGATGCATCCACGCTTTATTTCCCTGATCCTGTATGTATGTTCAAATTTTGCAATAAAAAAAAATAAAAAAAGCTTTGGTGGTGACTTTGAAGTCATGTGACCGTGGTGTAGTTCGTTTAGCCTAAGTTTAACTTTTTAACTTCTGCTGATTGAGAGATTATTCATTTGTGAAGATTATCGTGAAGATAACTGTTGTTGGTCACAGAGCGTCCTCAGTGCAATCATTCAAGAGCCAATGGAAAAATCCTGTCGGGTTTTTGTCATAGTGTTTCTTCAACATATAAATACGCCATCACTCTATAGAGTGTTTTCTTCTTTAAAAAAAAAAAAAGCTTAAGTAAATTTCAACAAAACACAGTCAAAATATTAAAATCAGACACTGACAGCAGCAGCAGCAGCATAAATTCAGCAGTATGTAGCTGATGTCCACTAGAGGGAGCTCCATTCCTGCCATTAAACTCAAGATCAGATCATCTGTTTGTCCTGCTCTTTAGTTCTGGCTCAGATTCATATATTGCATTTTAAGAAGTATTTGTGTCTTGTTTTCCAGTATAAGTATTTACTTGAGAAACAAAATTACATATTAATTCTTGTTTTCTGATAAAAATATAGAAATGAAGTGAGTTTTTGCTTAAAACAAGAAAAAATATCTGCCAACAGCCCAGGTGAAAAAAAAGTACATTTCTATAATGTACTTAAAGTGCTCTATTTTCATGCACTAATTTTGTACTTAATATACAAAAAATTCTTCTTTACTACTTCTTAAGATAATCTTAAGAACATCTAATACTCAACTGTGCTATTTTGAGACAGCATTAAATAAAATGTGCTTTTAATATACTATCTCTGTATTTAAAAAATATATTTAGTTACCACTTGTAGTACACTATGGGTTCAAATGCACTATAAGTAGTATCTAAATACATGTTTTAAATACAGATAGTATATTAAAAGCACATTTTATTTCATGCTGTCTCAAAATAGCACAGTTGAGTACACTTAGATGTTCTTAAGATTATCTTAAGAAGTACTAAAGAAGAATTTTTAGTATATTAAGTACAAAATTAGTGCATGAAAATAGAGCACTTTAAGTACATTATAGAAATGCACTTTTTTTTCACCTGGGAGGGTCAGTTTCCCCTCTGAATTAAGTTTATTTTTCTGACTCCATTGAAGAATATTTTTCAAGCACAAATGATGCATTTTTCAGAAAGCAAGACTTTATTTAAGAATGTTTAGATATTTGTACTGGAAAACAAGACACAAATACAGAGAAAGAAATGTTTCCAACCGTTCTTATCTCTTGAAAGCACTTCATGAAAAATTCCTGCTGAAATCTTAAATAATTGTGAAAGATTAAAGATTAAATCCAGAAAAAAGGCATTTTTCAACTATAACAAAAATAATAAAATCCAAGAAGTTTGTTGTAAATCTTATTTCCGTATTTCCATTAACACATGCAGAGATCCACTGGCTCTAAAATCCTTCACTTTCCACCCCGCGGCAGATTAAAGCGGTAAGATGTCAAAATCCTCTTACCAACCCAAAATACTCTGAAGGTTGATCAATTAATTCATTAACTAAGTAGAGGTGCAAAACAGCAAGAGAGACAAATTGATTCAATTACCAGAGGCTAATCTGAACAAAGGGGACTTTAATTAAAAGAAGTTTAATTAAAGCGTGTAATATGAAGGGAGCGCGTAATATATTCCGGAGGAAAATCCACACAAACACAGGAAATGAAAAACAGGAACATTCTGAATCACACACACACACACGATGTACAGGGTCTTTATGAATTTTATTGCCTTACAGTATATAATAAAAGTTTACTCAATACAGAAATGTGATGGTTTGGTACAAATAATATATATCAATACCTGCACAATCAAAAAACATCAATATCAGTGAGCCATGTAAATTTAATCCTAGCTAAATGACTGTAGTTTGCAATTGAAATTATGATAAAGTCCTGTTTTCATATTTCCGTTCAGGAAGTCAGTCTGTTTGTTGTGAGACTGGAGAGTGTTAATCTGAGGCTCTGAAGGGTTTGGATTAGATGAAACATCTGCAGCAGGAGGATCAGCAGATAAACTCACAGACTGAGCCACACAGACCCACATATCACAAGACATGAGGACACACTCACACACACTTGTTTTTGTGAAATGTGGGGACATTCCATAGGCGTAATGGTTTTTATACTGTACAAACTATATCTTCTCTCCCCCTACACTACCCCTACCCCTAAACCTAACCATCACAGGAAACTGTGCACACTTTTACTTTCTCACAAAAACTCATTCTGTTTGATTTATAAGCCTTTTGAAAAGTGGGAACATGGGGAATGTCCTCATAAGTCACCTCTTCTTGTAATACCTATGTCATGCCCATGTCATTATACACATTTGTGTCCTGATATTTCACAAAAACACACACAATCACACACACACACACACACACACACACACACAAACACACACACACACACACACACACACACACACACACACACACACACACACACACACAGGTTTGTTTTGCTATCTTAGTGGGGACTCTCCATAGGCGTAATGGTTTTTATACTGTACAAACTGTATATTCTATCCCCCTACACTACCCCTATCCCTAAACCTAACCATCACAGGAAACATTCTGCATTTTTACATTTTCAAAAAAACATCATTTAGTATGTTTATTAATCCATTTCCCTCGTGGGGACCGCTGGCTGGGCCCCACAATGTAGGTGATCTCAGGTTTTTATTACATCGTGGGGCCATTTGGTCCCCACGATGTAATATAAACAAGAACACACACACACACACACACACAAACCAGAGGTGTAAAGTATTTGAGTAAATTTAGTAAGTTACTACTTAGTTAAACTACAAAGTAGCCAAAAATATACCTGAGTATCAAAGATATTAGCAACTTTTACTTTCTAATTGACTACATTTTTGAACAAGTAAATGTACTTTTCACTCAAATACATTTGTGATGAGTAATGCAATTACACATTACACTTTGCATGGCACCTAACGTTTTCTGCAGCAGTTTGTTTCGGTTATAAAGAAGCGATATTGCCGTCTAAGGGCATTGAAGGTACTTTATCTTGTGCGTTTTGCCTTTACTCACCCTAACTTGTCAGCAAGGATACTTTATATGAATGTGAGTGCATTAGTAGGTAGTTGCTGAATCGCAGGTGTTTGATTTATGAGATGAGGTCATGACTGCAGCCGGCGATGAGGCTCAAACCAGCACATCCAGAGCAAGTAGACTTTGACCATTTAATTTTACTCAACATTATTTTATATATCCGCTATATTGATAAGACCTAGAATAAGATAAGACTTTATTTAGACGTTCAAGAGGCTGTTGTGTCGACCTTGATTTATTGCAATATTGAAGTGTTAAGATTTATTTTGATTTTAGAAATTAAGCATTTCTCATCTTACAAATCATTTGTTTCTTATTTTCACTGACGCTTAGGTATCGAGGACTATATAGTGCATCTTTGAACCTACATTCAGAATGAGTAAAATACTTAAGTACTGTTAAAATCAGATACTCTAAGACTTTTACTCAAGTTGTAAAAAATAAAGTTGGGTAACACTTTATTTTACAGGGCCGTAGTAACACGTTTCTACATGTACTTAGTAATAAGAGTAAATTATGCATAATTACAGGTAACTAACCCTAAACCAAACCCTAACCCTAACTGTAACTCTATAGTAAGTACATCAGTACTTATTTGAGTAATTACAATGTAACTACGGCACTGTAAAATAAAGTGTAACCAAAAGTTGTCAAGAGTCATTTTTAACTGTAAAGTATCTGTACTTTTACTCAAGTATGGTTTTCAGGTACTCTTTACACCTCTGACACAAACACTCACACGCTCAAATTCACTACACACACTCACTAGCACACACACACACTCTCTCTCTCACAAACTCACGCACGCACGCACACACACACACACACTCACTAGCACACACACACACTCTCTCTCTCTCACAAACTCACGCACGCACGCACACACACACACACACACACTCANACACACACACACACACACACACTCTCACAAACTCATGCACGCACACACAGGTTTGTTTTGCTATCTTAGTGGGGACTCTCCATAGGCGTAATGGTTTTTATACTGTACAAACTGTATATTCTCTCCCCCTACACTACCCCTATCCCTAAACCTAACCATCACAGGAAACATTCTGCATTTTTACATTTTCAAAAAAACATCATTTAGTATGTTTATTAATCCATTTCCCTCGTGGGGACCGCTGGCTGGGCCCCACAATGTAGGTGATCTCAGGTTTTTATTACAAATGTCCCCACGATGTAATATAAACAAGAACACACACACACTCACTAGCACACACACCCTCTCTCACAAACTCACGCACGCACACACAAGCTCACACATGCACACACACTTTTTAAAAGGAAGTCTCTTCTTCTCATCAAGGCTTTATTTGATCAAAAATACAGTGAAACAGTGAAATATTATTCCAATGTAAATCAGCTGTTTTCTATGTGAATATACAGTAAAATGTAATTTATTCCAGTGATCAAAGCTGAATTTTCAGCATCATTACTCCAGTCTTCAGTGTCACATGATCCTTCAGAAATCATTCTAATATGATGATTTGCTGCTCAAGAAACATTTATGATTATTATCAATGTTGAAAACAGTTGTGCTGCTTCATAATTCTGTGGAAACGATCATACATTTTATTTTTCATGATTCTTTGATGAATAAAAGTTCAAAAGAACAGCATTTATTTGTAACATTATAAATGTCACTTTTGATCAATTGAATGCAAATAAATTATTATCCCAGCTAACAGGGAACGTTCTGGCAAGGTTTTCTCAAAGTTATGAACAAATGTTTTTTACTTGTTTCAGAATGTTCAGAGAACATTCAAAAGTAACAATTTCATAATGTTTGAAGAATGATAAAATGGAAACTTCCCTTAACGTTCATAACCAAGAAAAAACATTTTTAAAACATTCAAAAAAATGGAGCATTTTTGAAAGTCCAGAGAACTTGAACCATGAGCTGCTCTGGAAAAGAGTTGAATGACAATTCTCTGTATTCCAAAGAAAAATACGAACGAGTAAATGACAACATTCTCATGTTTCGGGTGAGATGTTCTTTAAGGTGATGACTAATTGAGTTAGTTGAGTAGTTATGTGTAGGCCTGAGTGTTTCAAACATCGTCAGTAAATATTGACAGTCTGTGAATGTGTTTTATTCAGTCTTNAAAAATAAATCCAAAATTGGTTGAAAAAAATGGCTGGGTGAAAACAACCCAATCCCTGGTTTTGTCCATATTTAACCCAGCAGTTTTTAGAGTGAACCATGAGCTGCTCTGGAAAAGAGTTGAATGACAATTCTCTGTATTCCGAAGAAAAATACGAACGAGTAAATGACAACATTCTCATGTTTCGGGTGAGATGTTCTTTAAGGTGATGACTAATTGAGTTAGTTGAGTAGTTATGTGTAGGCCTGAGTGTTTCAAACATCGTCAGTAAATATTGACAGTCTGTGAATGTGTTTTATTCAGTCTTTGAATGAACTCATTCTGTGAGTCGCAAGTTCACTGGATTCTGCATATGAGCATATTTCTGCATTAATATACATAAAGCCATGAATTTCCCCGTGTGATTTAGAGGTGGAGGACACGCATTTGGCTCCGGTCCGGAAGAGGCTCACATCAACACAGCATGATTTACATCAGTGAACAGATGGCACAGAAACCAGTGTTTGGAAAAGATGTGCAGTTTATTCACAGTGACACTGCGGGCGACACGTGCGAGAGTTTGTCTAGAGCTGCATGGAAATGAGACGGAGAATATCACAGCATGAGAATAGCACGCATAATTCTGCATAATGTCCAGCTTCAGAATCCAGTGTGAACGGCTGCTATCTGGAGAAACTGAAGAGCTTAAAGTATTAATCCATCCACAATCTCCTCACCATCAGCTGCTTCTCTGAGGTCAAAGGTGTTCGGCTGACAAAAAATGTTTGGGAATCACTGCTCTCTGTGTCGCATGATTCATCAGACCAGGCCACCTTCTTGGTCCAGTTCTGATGCTCACGTGTCCACTGTTGGCTCTTTCGGCGGTGGACAGGGGTCAACTGTGATGCACTGTGTATTCTGACACCTTTCTATCAGAACCAGCATTAACTTCTGGAGCAATTTGAGCTACACTAGCTCGTCTGTTGGATCGGACCACACTGGCCAGCCTTCGCTCCCCACGTGCATCAATGAGCCTCGGCCGCCCATGACCCTGTCACCGGTTCACCACTGTTCCTTCCTTGGAGCACTTTTGATAGATACTGACCACTGCAGACCGGGAACACCCCACAAGAGCTGCAGTTTTGGAGATGCTCTGACCCAGNAGCTACAGTAGCTCGTCTGTTGGATCGGACCACACTGGCCAGCCTTCGCTCTCCACGTGCATCAATGAGCCTCGGCCGCCCATGACCCTGTCGCCGGTTCACCACTGTTCCTTCCTTGGAGCACTTTTGATAGATACTGACCACTGCAGACCGGGAACACCCCACAAGAGCTGCAGTTTTGGAGATGCTCTGACCCAGTCGTCTAGCATCACAATTTGGTCCTTGTCAAACTCGCTCAAATCCTTACGCTTGCCCATTTTTCCTGCTTCTAACACATCAACTTTGAGGACAAAATGTTCACTTGCTGCCTAATATATCCACCCACTAACAGGTGCCGTGATGAATCGATCATCAGTGTTATTCACTTCACCTGTCATAATGTTATGCCTGATCGGTGTATACTTATACCTTATATGAAAATATATTTCATATATGTAAATATAATATACGCACATTCTTCTGTCCACTCGTTAAAGCAGGCATGAAACAGAAGTTGTGCTCATCTTTTCTTCCCTATTGAAGTGAAGTGAAGTGAAGTGACGTGATGTGGCCAAGTATGGTGACCCATACTCGGAAGTTGTGCTCTGCATTTAACCCATCCAAGTGCACACACACAGCAGTGAACACACACCCGGAGCAGTGGGCAGCCATTGCTGCGGCGCCCGGGGAGCAGTTGGGGGTACGGTGCCTTGCTCAAGGGTCTCACCTCAGTCGTGGTATTGAGGGTGGGGAGAGCGCTGGACATTCACTCCCCTCACCGACAATCCCTGCCGGACCTGAGACTCGAACCCATGACCTTTGGGTTACAAGTCCGACTCTCTATCCATTAGGCCAAGACTGCCCCCACGTCGTGGCAAACAAGAACAAATGTAGGGCGGGGCTTGATTTTGTCCGTGGGGAATTGATTGGATGGTTGTGGTTTGCTATTGGTGGATCTCATGTGAGTGACAGATTGCCCCGCCCTCGTCACCAGAGAAGAGATGTCACTGAGAGAGGGAGGGGAAAATAAGAACTGTCCATTTTGATTTCATGGTGACTTTAAGACACGTCCTGATTAATACACCAATTATCCTTGTGCTTTTGTATTTTGCAGTGATGGTTCAGCTTGACTTCTCTCTCTTTCTCTCTCTCTCACTCTCTCTCTCTCTCTCTCTCTCTCTCTCAAGAGAGAGGTCAGTGCTAATGAGGAGCACGTTAAAGTCCAGCCCGGTTAGACCCCTATGTCACAGGTACGGCTCTAGCCTTACGCCACCATTAGCCTTATTGGCCGCAGAGGTCAAAAAGGGTCAAGTGGCGTGTCGATCGGTTGACCCAACCTATCGGCTGCTCCTGTGACTCCTTCAGCTGAGTTATGTTCATGCCAGGACGGCTGCGTTACTGCCAGAAAATCATTTCACTTGTGGTGATTTACAGACATTGAGCCACTGGAAACATTCGAAATGCATGCAGATTTATGTGGGTATTAATTCACAGTATTCGGATATAGCGAATATCGATACCTTTATCGGAACAATGAATATATTCATCACCTATTTACTTTCTGAAAGCTGCAGTCATCATTCACACAGCACTTCAGCCGAGATACATTCAGAGCAACACATTTTTTTATGCAAAATGCATTGAATAATAATTGGATTTAGTGCTACACGAAGCTATCGTGGAAGTATCATGTGCACAGCAGTGCGCTCATAGAAAGTGCTCTGGTCATTCATTAATGTTAATGTCCAGAACCTAAATGTGTGGTGAACCACAGCTTGGCCTAAATAAAGTAAGATAAAAGCATCAGTTTCCACGCTGGTGCTCAGTGACTCGATCCATCACGGAGGCATGGGATCCATCTTTATCAGAGCCCATTAAAGTTACAGCGGGTACAAACGGATCCCAGCTTGCTTACCACTCTTCCTTTAACCTGTCCAAAACACATCTCCGATATCCTCATGAAAGAAATACCATGAGCTCAGAGGTCAGGGGTTAAGGAGTGCGAGGTGGTGACCTACCCCCATTACATCAAGCGCTCTCGCCAGCCATTGGTTCAGAGCTTTGGTTACGACTGATCTGACAACAGCAGAATCTCCAAACAGAGCTTGGCCGTGAACCCAAAGACATGCATGCAAATAAATGTGTAAAAACAGGGTGTGAATTGTGCCCCATTCTCATTTGTATTTTATGCATTGAGCTGTTGCTTTTCTTCAGAGGCACTCGCAGTGCATTTTAATCAGTGAGTGTGTTGATTCCCATGAGCTTGGCATGGCTGAGAACAAGCATTAATGGCATCAAATGGATCTGGTAACACTTTACAATAAGGTCCCATTAAACCTCCATTAATGCATTAACTAACAATGAGCACAATTATAATGCATTATAATACTTATCTATTCATCGTTACACCTTTAGAAAGTATAATGCATTAAAACACGTGACAAACAACCATATGTAACAAGGAATCTGCAAATATTATAATGCATTTTAACTTTGTTTACTATTATTTATGAAAAGATATAATGCATTATAATGTATATATTATGAATATGCATTACACACAAATACTTTAAGTAAAGTGTTACCATATTGGTCATGGTTAGTTCATGTTAACTAATGTGGTAAAGTGTTACTGCTTATCTAATATCCAATATTATTCCATACTGTTGATAAACTTTTAATGAACGTAACATGAACAGCATTTTTTAAATGTGTCTGCATTCATCAAGCTCTAAACATACTGTAAGAAAAATGATCAAACAAATAGTTTTAGTATACAGCGCTCAAACTTTCTGAATAATGACTGTGGAAACATGTTATTACATACATTCAGGTTATATATGTGGGTGGTTGATTATGATTTCACTTTTTTAACTTTAGTTAGTGTGTAATGTTGAGCATAAACAACATCTGCAAAGTTACGACGCTCAAAGTTCAATGCAAAGGGAGATATTTTCTTTTACAGAAATTGCTTTTTAAGGACTACAACAAACGGCTGGTAGGTACTACAATGAGCTTCTTCCTGGGTTGGTGACATTACTAACCCTAAAATTAACATAAACCCCGCCCCCGAGAACACGCAACAAAGAGGGCGAGGCCATGTTGGGCTGCTTTAGAGAAGAGGAAGAGTTGTTGTAGTAGAGTGTTGTTGACATGCCGTCATTTTACACCGGACTGCTTCACAAACGAGGGTCAATTCAACACTGGATTTGCACAAAAGATTAACATGACGGCACATGCTAGTGGATGAGTAGAATCAACTCCACAGCAACTACATAAATTTATCCACTAACCATTCAGAAACGTCCAGTTTCATTCTAAAAGTTGTAACTTCTTCCTGAGTCTCTCCATCAGTGTCGACTCCGGTTTGAACAATGTAAGGCTGAACACCGTTACTGACAATCCTCACTTTGGCTGCGTGAGATTCTCCAGCTTTGTTGTTGTTGAGCCGTTAAAGCTCCGCCCTCTTCTGGAAAGGGGGCCGGGAGCAGCAGCTCATTTGCATTTAAAGGGACACACACAAAAACGGCGTGTTTTTTCTCGCACCCAAATAGGGGCAAATTTGTCAAGCTATAATAAATGATCTGTGGGGTATTTTGAGCTGAAACTTCACAGACACATTCTGGAGACACCAGAGACTTATATTACATCTTGTGAAAGGGGCATTATAGGTCCCCTTTAAAGTAATATCCAAATACTCAGAAACTGGAAAACAAAATACAGAACTGCGAACACCAACATACAGCCACAGAAGGACTATGAACTCAGGAAACACTGGTGTATAAACACACAGGATAACAAGGAACAGGTGAAAGTAATCAATCACTATGGAAACTAACAAGGCAGCTACAGAAACAAAGGCAACCAGGAAGTGATCACCATGACGGGATAATAAACAGAAAAACTACAAACTGACTACAAAATGGTGCTGGAAACAGGAAACGAACCAGGAAGAATACAACCTAAAAGTCCAAATAACAAAAAGTTACACAATGCCTTTGCACCAGGGTCCTGATAACCCAGTTGAGGTTTATTTTGTGATAATGACCAGTTGATTGTTTATGTTCTCTTACTTTTATGGGAAATATAGTTTCTTCAATAGCCGCAAACCAACATTCAATCAGTACTGAGAGACATTGTGTCTCATTGTGGCATATTAATGTCTTTTTTTATGTTTATTGTTCCTTGCTAGAAAATTATATACAGTAAGTGTTTTAGTTTTAAACTGCATTCAGACCAGGGTTATTATCGTTAAATGACATCATTATTATTTTTCTATTTTCTGCCACATTACGAGTAGGTGTCGTCATGCAGCGTTGAAGACTCTCTCTCTCTCTCTCTCTCTCTCTGTTGACTGTAACCGCGAGGGGCTCTAAGCATCTGATTGATTACCTTCCTCTGAAATATTTCTCCCTTCCCTGGCAGGAGATTACGGACGGCAATTTGTGTTTATGGGATTCCCGAAATTCACTTAACAACTGCCCCCCTATTAAAAGGTCAAGCAGGGAGGAGGTAGAGACATCCCGACGTCATTCCTCATCTCCGTTCCTGATCAGAAAACAACAAATGAAAACCAGCCGTAGAGTATCTTGCATTGAAAAAACTTTATTACTGCTGATTTGTTAAGTGATCAGACCTCCAGAACTGAGTATTGAAGTCACCATGAAATCAAAACCGGCACTTCTTATTCTTTTATGGAATATTGCGGCGTTTATTCTCAATGATTTATCCGTGCACATCCTTATTATTGTTTTAAAATCATGTAGCTCATAATCTTGAATCAGAATAACTCCCCCTCCCTCTTGCAGTGAAATCTCTGATGACAAGGGCGGGGCAACCTGTCACTCACATGAGATCCACCAATAGCAAACCACAACCATCCAATCAATTCCCCACGGACAAAATCAAGCCCCGCCCCACATTTGTTCTTGTAATACAAGCAATTTCACTCGGCACAATATAGGGAAGAAAAGACGAGTGCAACTTCCCATTAATGAAGACTTTAAAGTTGAACAAGTGCTTCATTTTGTAGTTTTGTGCTCCAGTTTTCATCTGCTAGACCAGAAAACAGGTGGTAAAATCCCACAGATGCACATTGAGGAGGGAAGAAAATCTAGTCTGCGCTCTCACAGACACAGTAAATCCATCAAAACTCATGAACAGGATGCATATTAAAAAACTTTTATTATTTATAAAACATATGGATATCTGTCAGTTGGCTGTAAGGACTACTTGATATTTGTACTACATCTCTTTTTAGCAGTTTCCTCTCAGGTTTCAGCCTGAGTGTCTCTGGGTTTTGGTGGTTTGAGGTTACATTCATTCGTACATTATTAATAGCGTCGCACCATTATCTCCCCGCAAGCTCCTCTTACATCGTGCCCAAAACACATCGCGTGGAAAAGCCCAAGCGTTTGTGCTAGAGCCTGGGAAGACGGACAGGTGTGGGATCAAATATTTATCGTTGTATAGCAGAAGGCTGTAAGGTGTATAAGAGCAAAACACAAACACACACACAAAGAGAAATTGTTGTGCACCTATTCACTGACTGCTGGCGTTAAACACTTATTGACCAAATATGTCTTGTTGTGCACACAAAAATGTATGTGCATTCATTTTATGATTTTTCTTTGATTTAAAAACATCAGGGTTATTCGCACACTGTTGTCTTCTGTTATCTCAGTGGTAGTTTAACTAGCAGGGTAGTTTTGTCCGAGTCAGGTAGTGACAAAGCGTGTTTTGCTGCTCTTGAATTATACAGGCCACGGGCAGATGGAACGCCGCTGAAACGGGAGAGTGACACCTGACCCCGAGGCGACCTGCGGATCAGCTGCCCAGGTGTGGCCGTGGAGATTCTCAGCTGACCTTTACCCCGGGCGTCTCCACCCCGCGAGCAGGGCCGAGGTTAAACGCGCTCTTCCACCTGGACTAGAGAGCAGTGTACCGTTACTGCTCGTACAGACGCTGCTGAAATCCTGCTGCGACAAACTCGACCTACAGTCGATTACAAGTGCGATATCGCTAGAAAAATGAATGAGTAATAGGAACAGATTGGTTTTGGGGATGCAGTAACGCGCTCCGGTCCAATAGTGTGTAATGTTACAGGTTTGCTGTGCGGCGGGTGGAAATACCATAATTACCGAGAATAAAAAAAATACAGGGCAAGGGTAAACACACAAATACACACGTAAAAGGCATTTGAAAATGAAAGCATGAGTGTAAAATATTGTCAAGGTTACACATGTCAAACTTTGCCTTTTGGTGTTTCGCTTACTTACAGATATTAAAGGATTAGTTCACGTTCAAGTACATTTTTCCTGATAATTTATTCACCCCCATGTCATCCAAGATGTTCATGTCTTTCTTTCTTCAGTCGAAAAGAAATTAAGGTTTCTGATGAAAACATTCCAGGATTATTCTCCTTATAGTGGACTTCAGTGGTCTCCAAACGGTTGAAGGTCAAAATTACAGTTTCAGTGCAGCTTCAAAGGGCTTTAAACGATACCAGACGAGGAATAAGAGTCTAATCTAGAGAAACGATCAGTCATTTTCGAAAAAAATGTCAATGTATATGCTTTATATAAACAAGTGATCGCCTTCCAAGTGCTTCCGCCAAAACCACATTTTCGTATTCTTAAAAAAGCTTACGCTGTATGTCCTACGCCTTCCCTATTCTACTTGCGGAAAAAATGGAACTGGCGCCACGTTCGTTCTGCAAGTAGAATAGGGAAGGTCACTGGAAATGTTTGCAAAAATTGAAAAATGTACCTACTGTGTGCTTACAATTCACTGCAGCTTCCAGCTGAAATAGACACAACAACTTTTATTCCCTTTCACACAGATTATGATCACATGGGAAGGTTATTATGATCTAGTGATCTACTATTTAAGCTTCTTCTTCTTCTGATTCTTCTCTACGCGACCTTCAGACTGTTCTGACTCGGTATGCTATAACTTTTCTAGCTGATCCGACTGTATCAGACTTCCGAACAAATTTAATTGAATTGGTCAAAACTTTCATACAATAAACATAGTATTCATAAATTCATAGTATTCAGTCATGTGACTTGCCACAGAGGCCTGGAGGACAAAACATGCATAGGACTGCATTATAGACCTGTCAATTCTCCATCTCGAAAGAAGAAAATCAAAAAGATGTAAACAAAATGCAAGTTTTGGGCTCTTGTGATCCATATCCAGCACCTACTGCAGTATTTTAACCACTAAAAACAGCGGGACTTTCAAAACCGGTCTTACTACATTAGTACTAAGTACAACCCTGGTAAAAATGACTGGCGGGCAATGAAGGATTCAATCATAGACCTTCAGACTGACGGCAGAAGTTGGCCAAGGACTGACCAAGAGGACGTTTGACTGACATGTAACAGTTCATTTTGTTCCGCGTCAGGTTTAGGGGAGTGAAAATGAAAGTCGATGTTCCTACAATAACAGACCGGCGTGCATCTAATAAATTATTAATTCAAGAATGTTGTGCAAGTTTACTGCAACAATGGAGCCACAAACTTCACATACTTTTGAAAATCCAGCATTTCGTTGATCCTGGTAAACGCTCATTGTTACAGCTATAAACACGACAGAGTTCTTCTTCCATGAGGGGGTTTGGCATCACAGCATTTGTTTGCAGGCGGACCGTTACAGAACGCGACACACACGTCTCCCGGACATCCTGTAAAATTCAACCAACCAGATGACGACTTCGACACTCCTGAAGTGTTTCTGGAAATAATTTACATTTATGCATTTGACAGACACTTCATGTGTTTTCTGTGAATTGAACACAGTTTGTGAATAAAATGGCCAGCTGCTTTGTCATGCTAAGGCTAATATCACAGTTATAGCATTTTATGTATCCTAAATGCACACAATTAAATAATTTCCACAGTTTTTGCATACTTTGACAAAATTACAGCTTGATTGGATAGTTAATTTGTTAACATATACACTAACTTACAGAGCCCCGCACATGACATGCAAGAAAAAAAATTTAATTGTGCGCATGACTTACTAATTCGTTCCCTCGATTTATAAATCATGCACATGATTTATAAATCGAGGGAATGAAATAGTAAATCGTGCGCACGTTTTAGCCAACTATTTTTTTCCTGCATGTCATGTCCGGGGCTCCGTTCTAACTTTTTGAAAAAAAGGTGGTAAAACTGTTTATTTGTGGTTGTGGTGGATATTATATATTTTTTGCTTATATCTGTAATTTTGTGGTAAAATTCTATATTATATAAATCGTTTTGATGTATTGATATTTTAAAATATTAAATTTGTAATCCTTACTTCACTCTTGATTTATTATCATGATGTTTTTAAATATATTTATATTTTTACAATGGATTTTCATAGTGTAGGATTGAACGTCTGGCTCAAGATCGAATACACCAATAAAATCTAGACATACAGATATTTGAATCATTTGGTAGTTTCTATTGAACCATGGTTACTGTCGTAAAAATGCCAGTATGAATGTGAGATGGACTGTAAATATTATTAGCCTTTCCAATCACAGCTAATAGCTATCTTTCCTCAGTGGACCTTTAGTTAAAATTAGCAAATTAGCAGCTTTGGACTTCACTGATCAGAGGCTTGACTTAAAACCCTGTGAATTATAGCCTTCTGCTAACCCTGAGCAGTAGCATCACCTTAAAGTTTGATCCATTCCAGGCTGAATAAGAGAAGCCCTGAGCCAGCTGCTCATGAAAACTTATGAGCTGTCAAAGAAAGTGTGCAGTCGTGCCGGTAAGTGACGCACAGAGGAAATCACTGTCCTGTCAGCTAAGAAATCGCCTGCGAATCTGATTGTATGTTGGGTTACTGTAATTATGTTCCTGTCTCTCCTTTTGTTCTGACGTTCTGTGCAGATCGCTAACACACTGCTAAATACTGACATGTGACTGATGGGCCTGACTAGCAACGGTGGTGCACAATAATGTGGAAATGCAGAAGGCTGACTTTTAAAAAGAGTAGGAAATAGGCCTAATGTCCTTTAAAAGAATATTTAAGTCACTGTTTTTTGAGATAAGGGACAAAACATGCTTTAGAAGTTAGTTTTTATTATTTAATAATACTTTAATTGATATATTTGTAAACAAAGGTCTCAGCTAATGAACCATGTAAGGGAACAGGTTTTCCTGAAAATGTTTTTTTCTAAAAATGTACATTTATTTACTTCAGAACTTAATTTGTAACTCCGTCAGATGCTTTAAAAAGCATGATATTTTAATTTGATCCATCCAACAACAGTGTAAAGTCTTCAATTATGTAATAATGGTGTTCAGTAAAAGAGCAAAGTGAAAAATAATAAATTTTCTAAGTTTTCTTCTTGGGTTAGGGTTATTATGAACAATCCAGTTCCTATAAATTCCTTAAGTCTTTAACCTCCTTTTTAATATTAAACATGTATAACCATGTTCTTAGGTAAATCAGACATGATATCATGTAATTCAGTTGATGTTTTAATATTTTAACACAATTAATTGGAAAAAAACCTCATGCATGGTGTTAAATACTGACGGAGTTGACAAAAACTGACGGAGTTGACGAATACTGGCGGAGTTGACAAAAACTGACGGAGTTGACGAATACTGACGGAGTTGACGAATACTGGCGGAGTTGACAAAAACTGACGGAGTTGACGAATACTGGCGGAGTTGACAAATACTGGCGGAGTTGACAAAAACTGACGAAGTTGACAAAAACTGACGGAGTTGACGAATACTGACGGAGTTGACAAAAACTGACGGATTTGACGAATACTGGCGGAGTTGACAAAAACTGACGGAGTTGACGAATACTGGCGGAGTTTGACGAATACTGACGGAGTTGACAAAAACTGACGGAGTTGACGAATACTGACGGAGTTGATGAATACTGGCGGAGTTGACGAATACTGACGGAGTTGACGAATACTGACGGAGTTGACGAATACTGGCGGAGTTGACAAAAACTGACGGAGTTGACGAATACTAGCGGAGTTGACGAATACTGACGGAGTTGACAAAAACTGACGGAGTTGACGAATACTGGAGGAGTTGACAAAAACTGACGAAGTTGACAAAAACTGACGGAGTTGACAAAGGTCCAGCAGGGGCCAAATATACAGTATATGTAAACAGAATCAACATTATTCCACATATGCAAAAAAACATATTAAATCACATTATAGACTTTTTGAGAGCACTTGTCAACCATCAGACATAAAACCTGACAGAGTTGACAAAACTGAATATTTTTCCACCTTAACCACGTGTTGTACATTGGAGCAATTTTATTTTCTTTCTCAGTTGTAGGTGCCTTAATAAACATCAAAAATGGCAAGATTGATCCCACAACTATTTACAGAAACTATTACACCGGGATGACGGAGTTGACATGTTAAAGCTGTGACCGCAGAGACTTCAACACCGTTTGTATAAAATATAAAAAATATCAAACTTCCAGGACTGTGTGTCCTACTGTGAGATCCACAATGAGCAGGAAAAAGGAAAGGGGTCCTCAGAGTTGAAGATGACCATGACATTGCCTGATTTATTCAGAATTATAAAAAAATTCTGACGGAGTTGACGCAAAGTGAGGACACAACTTTAATAGGAATTTTTAATAGAAAATATAATTCAAGACTTACTTTTTGTATTGTTTGATATATTACAGATCTCTGCATTTCAATTTAAATGTATATTTTTGAATTTGTTGCATTTTTAAACACTTTGTTTGGCAATTTTACATTGTGACCTCATGATGAGGACAGGTTAAATTACATGTGTTTAAGAGCATGTATTCAAATAATACTAACAAAACTATTTAAAAATAAAAGCAATGAATGTCCTGAATATCCAGATTTCCTTTTGATGTAACTTAAGCATTTTTATTTTGATGAATTTATTTATACATGTAGGACATGTTTTGTCCCTTATCTCAAGAATCAGTGAAGTGCAAACAGAATGTAATGTTTTCAGACACTAGATTGCATGTTAATTGCAATTAAATGAAAATGCAATTAAGTAGGATTTCCGTTCATCTTTATATGTAACTTCATAATTACTTCTATTGTTTTTAAAGTGCTGAATGTTCTGACCAGCATAAATACACTTTAATGTCATTTCAGCTGAAACTTTTATCGTGTATAACATATGTTAAGTACACATTTTTAATGATAAAGTCCAATTTAGTGCATTCAAAATGTATTAACTTTAAATGTAATTTCAAATAACACACTGTGAAATTATAATCAAGTACTTTACATGTGCTTTAATATGTTAGTCAACACATCAAAATAAGTGCACTTCTTTAAAGCACGACAAAAGATTATTATTATCACATGTACATTAAAATGAAAAATTTAATTTGACATTCTTACAAAATACACTTGTAAAAAACAGTCATGAAAGCGTACTTTCTTTAAACACACTTAAGTGGCATTTTATTTCATTAATATTATGTTATCTGCCTTTTGTACTTTCAAGACTTAAGTACACTACACATGCACATTCACTAATTAAGAGCGCTTGGTTTTCACAAGGGTCAGGTTGTAAACCCTTCCAAATTAATCCACAATTAATTAATCATTGACATGTGACAAGGTGTTTTGGTTTGTTAAGAATTAGTATGCACAAAAGGTGCCCGTTATTTCCACTGGGTTTTTGAAGTGAGCATCTATGAATGCATTTTCAATTCATCCCTTTTTAACAGCCAATAGGGTTTCGTTTACGTCAAAACCGTGAAAAATTTTTTGTTATTTGCTATAGTTGTAGGCAGACAAACATTTGTATACGCCCATGAACGTAAGATGATGTTTTAAATGTGCGCATCATTTAGGCGTATGCATGTAGATGACCTCAAAGCACTTGAGCTCCAATTCTGTTTTCATAGAGTCTTCAAAATACAGCATTTATTGAGATGCTCGCTCTGACGTGCAAATACACACCTGTAAATACACCTACAAATTCAGACATCTCTGTCCTCGGCTCTCGACGCTCCCCCGCTTCACACCGCAGTCCAGCCCCCCACACCGCATGACCATCAGCACCTCTGCCTGATGAATGCAGGGCCTGCTATTGATCGCCATGCGTGATGGATGACGGCCTGGCGATGACTGATGGGGTGCTGGCGAAGGTGCCAATAAGGGCGGAGTCTCGGACGACAGCATAATGCGAGCAGACCGTCCCCCAGAAGCGCTCGCCCCGCCTCAACCTCGGGCCGGAGGTGAGGACGTGTAGGAGGTGGTGTGGTGGCGGGGAGGAAAAGATGATGGATGACGGGGCAGGAGGGGAAGACTGCTTCGCAGCTCCAAATTGATATCCAGGCAAATGTTTTTGTCTGCTGTGAAAAATGGTGCGGCAGAGACTCTGATCACTGTGCCTCC
>RJVU01046259.1:5833948-5838948 GCA_003731715.1 Anabarilius grahami
TCTCTTTTCTCTCATCTTCTTTCTTCCCCCTCCTCGGCTGCTGAATGCGCTGAATCAACCGAAAACAATTCACTCATCCATGGTCGAGTCGTGTGGCGGCGCACCGACTTCCCCAAAGCCATTCCTCACTTGCTTTATTTCGCCGTATCCATGGCAACGGGTCACTTTCTCCATCGGAATGTGCCATCAATCGTAAGCAGAATTGGGGGCAAAAGCAATAGCGTTGGGGGCCGTTCTCGAACACGAGGTGTGATTTGTAGCGCTCTCAACAATCTCACAGCTAGCGGCGAGCAAAACTGAGAGAGGAAACTTGGTTTGCCTTCTTTTCTATACGCTGCTCTCATGCACACAATCAACGAACAAACAAACAGATATTGCAAAAAACCTTAAAAGTCACCCAATCTACACTAAAAGCAGGTATACGTATAATCAACACTGCATGCAACATTTGCTTTTTAGTCTGCTTTGTTCAACAATTGGGGCAATTTAGGGTGTGTTCACACTTGGTTGGATTAAAACTGGTGTGATTGCTCTGTTAGTGCGGTTCATGTGAATAAGTGCCATCCGGACTTTGGTGTGCATCAAACAAGCGGACCGAAGACTGAAATATGACTGCAACGCAGACCAAAGACATCCAAATGAACCAAAAACAGGTTGTTACAAGATAAACCCTTCGTTACAGACGTCAGAACCGCCATTTCCTTGCAGTAGACTTTAATTTGTGTGTAATGGAGGAATTCCTGATGCGGTATTCTTCAAAACGCTTACGCTGCATGTCCTACGCCTTCCCTATTTTACTTACGGAAAAAAAACGAAACTGCTGCTGCATTCGTTCCGTATGTAGAATAGGGAAGGTGTAGGACATTCAGCGTAAGCGTTTTGAAGAATACGGAAAGCAGAAGCACTTGCAAGGCGATCATTTGTTTATATAAAGCATATACAGTTGTATTTTTTTCGAAAATGACCGATCGTTTCTCTAGATAAGACCCTTATTCCTCGTCTGGGATCGTTTAAAGCCCTTTGAAGCTGCACTGAAACTGACATTTTGACCTTCAACTGTTTGGTGCCCATTGAAGTCCACTATAAGGAGAATAATCCTGGAATGTTTTCATCAAAAACCTTAATTTCTTTTCGACTGAAGAAAGAAAGACATGGACATCTTGGATGACATTGGGGTGAGTGAATTATCAGGAAAAGTGTATTTGAAAGTGGACTAATCCTTTAATGCGAATGTAAGCAAAACGTGTTTATTAGCTGGGTTCAGTGTCCTGATTAGGTAGAAGGTTTTTATATTCGATTTTATATAGTTTATGAGTATTTTACAACATCAGTTCTCAATCATGCATGTGCCACAGTATTAATTACGGCAGATTCTGACACATTCTCAAACTCATCACTGTAGTTCAGTTATGTGAAATATGAGGTATGAGTATCGCTGCAGTAATGAACTAAATGACGCGATCAAGGACTTTCATGCTCTCCTTCTAATTTACCGTTCAAGTGCAAATTCCGTGTTGGATTCGATGCGTGGGGATTTATGGAGTATGTGCAGTCTGTTTGGAAGGCCACGACTGCGATAATTATTGTGATGATTTGCTACAGTGGCCCACCGGGGGCGATTAGATTAATAAATCTCGCTGATATGATTAATAAAGACTTTCAGAGAGGGAAACACATCTTTGCAGCTTCCTGCAAAAGTAACAGTTCTGTAATAATATAATGCATGCATTGCAAAAGAATTCCAATCTGTCTCATATTTGATGAAGTTTGCATCAATGATTCAGTTTTTTCCCCTGTTTTTTAAGGTGAAGCTGCTTTGAAACAACTTCTATATAAAGTGCTTTAGATTTTGAATTGATATAATATTAATATTAAAACAATAATTGTTCTGTCTGCTTTCATAACAACATTTACGAAATGCATTAAAGAGAGACATGACCAAACATACATGAAGCTCATAAAACTACAGAAAAATTCTACTATACGGGTAATTCTACAGAATTGTCTCAAACATCTTGAAAAAAATGTCTTTTCCCACAAATTTTATGTGTATGCAAATTGTATAATAGCCAAGATACACATTTCTAGTAATTGTGCAGTTAATTCTCATATTGTATTTTCAGAAAGTTTTGGAATATTTTTCCTCTCCACAAATTTGTCACTACTGAAACACAATAATATATAATTTAATAAGAAGGGTTACATTGACCTATTAAGATTTTGTTTACATCTACCTTGTAAATATATTTTTTGCAATTTTATTAAACAGTTTTCACAGGTAGATCAATAACAATTACAATTTTAACAATATTTCAAGTGTAATTTATGAGATTTGTTGTATTTTGATTCCAATCTTTCTTTGTAAAAGGCATAAAGTTTATCACACTGATTTCAAAGTGAAGGATTCATTAGTTTGAATATACATTGAACCAAACACTATAATAACATCTTAGTTGATAATTCAATATACTTTATTTTTATGGATCTATCTATTATGAAAGAGAAGCTGTGAGAGGGAGGAACACAGGAATATTTCCTGATCAAAAATGTAGAAGTGTGTTTAAATCAGTCTCAGCCAATGGACTGAAACATACACTGTTTCAGTAGTGATGTGAAAATGCGGGACACATTTTTTACACAAAGTTTTATGATTTAAAAATAAAATATAAAACAAATACTTTTTTTTAAAATCAAAAATAACAATGGAAACAATTGCAAAAAAAATGTCAAGTTGAAAGGGGTTAGGGTTCGGGACAGCCACCTCCCAATTGATAGTACCTACTAAATGATGATTTTATAATTATTAAGCTTACAGATATTTTAAATATTATTGTGGGATTCAGTAGATAACAGAAGGATCTTAGTAAACATTATATTTAAAATGTGTGTGTGTGTGAGAAACATTAAAAATTGGAATACTTAAATGCTTTTTAATTGTGTTTTTTGGTTGTGGGACAGCAGTTTGCACCAATTCTGTAGAATGGCCCCTATATGCATAATAGCTCAAAAATAATATGTAATTAATAATAATGAATGATTCAACAGAGGAATAACTGTGTTGTGCTTCTGGTCTCCGCCTCATTGATCGGCTCGAGCTGGACGGCGGCTGATAGATGGTGGGCAATTGATTTGAATTTAATTAACAATTTGAAGGAGCCTTAAAGAAAGTCTCTTATTTTCCTGCTTTTCCACTCTCTTGCACTAGGCTAAGCGGAGCAGTGGCTCATGGGTAATTTATGATCTGATCAATAAGTCCTGGCCTAACATCCATAGTGTGAAATAAGGAGGCAGGAGAGTTGTCAGAGCCCACGAGGAGAAGATGTGAGAACAGTGGAGAAACGCAGAGGAAAGAATAAGATGAATGAAAAGGTGAGGAGAGATTATGACCGATGCACTAACAAATCACTCCTCCACAAACACAGCCTAGCGATAACACAGAACACCTTAGCGACAGGTTTTGCACAGGTAAACATCACGCATTTTTCCTTCAGAAAGTTCTGGAATTTATTCTGCATTTATTTGTGTCTCCATTAGAGGGCAACAGACAGTCTTTCTATCACTGAGATTCATATCAGAAGCTCTCTGAACACACACATGCATGTTCGTTTTTGTGAATTGTGGGGACATTCCATAGGCGTAATGGTTTTTATACTGTACAAACTGTATTTTCTCTCCCCCTACACTACCCCTACCCCTAAACCTAACCATCACAGGAAACTGTGCACACTTTTACTTTCTCACAAAAACTCATTCTGTAAATAATAAGCCTTTTGTAAAGTGGGGACATGGGGAATGTCCTCATAAGTCACCTCTTTTTGTAATACCTATGTCATACCCATGTCATTATACACATTTGTTTCCTGATATGTCACAAAAACATGCACACACACACACACACACACACTATCTCTCTCTCTCTCTGCTCATCAGAAAACAAGTAAAAAGCAACTCTTATACTCTGAATCAGATTTATACCGCTGGTGTAAGTGTATGTTATGAGAGGCAAGGTGAACCCAGACAGAGTCTCTGCAGTGACCTCTCGATCAGCGCTCACTGACCTGTTTACAGATACAGCCTTCAAATGGAGCCGCGGCGAATGTGTGTGTGCCGCCGCTACCACTACTTTTACTGCCGGCCCATAAAAATGCTTTATAACATATCTTGTAATGCGGCACATTAAGGCCGACTGCATGTTGTTTCATGCAAGGTCATTTTAACCCCGTCTCTGATAGTAGTTTTGCTCCGTTTGATGTTATATGGACGCTTTACTTGAAGGAATATTTTATTTGAGCTTTATTTCAATTAACAAAAAAACAAGTTTTTAATACACTGTAAAAAGTGGTAACCTGCAATTGTACCTTAAAGAGCTTTTTTTCTTCTTGATTTAAGAAAAAATGTATTTTGTTGGTATAAATTAATGTGTTTAGGTTGATTCAGCAGCTAGCTAACAGAGAACGTTCTGGCAAGGTTCTCTCAACGTTATGAACAAACGTTCTTTCAGTAACGTTAATAGAAATTCGTTCAAAGTTATCTGGACTTTAATAATGTTCATTAGCACAAAACGTTATTTAAACATCGTTCATGGAACGTTTCTTTCTGAAATGTTTTAGTTAGACGTTCATCTAACATTTACTTGTTTCAGAATGTTCAGAGAACATCAAAAGTAACATTCACATAATGTTTGAAGAATGATACGTGAGCAATATCACACGAATAGCCGTGCAATACGGCTGTATATCAGCACAGCTGTGAATCAGCCATAGGTAATCACAGTATAGTCAATACAGCACAATCGCACGGCTACTCATGTGATATTGCGTTTATACAACAGTTCGACGGCACGAGTGTGTAAATAAATAAGCCTTCCTTCCGCCACGGATTCAAATCTCAAGTTGACAGTTTGACCAAGCCTCTGTTACTAATTATAAAATGTCACTTTAGAACTAGTAACGAAGCAACGTTGAGTCCCTCCATTGAAACTCACTGTATTTTGTACAGTA
>RJVU01046259.1:5843948-5853529 GCA_003731715.1 Anabarilius grahami
AGTCAGAATTGCGTGATATAAAGTCAGAATTGCGTGATATAAAGTCAGAATTGCGTGATATAAAGTCAGAATTGCGTGATATAAAGTCAGAATTGCGAGATATAAAGTCAGAATTGCGAGATATAAAGTCAGAATTGCGTGATATAAAGTCAGAATTGCGAGATATAAAGTCAGAATTGCGTGATATAAAGTCAGAGTTATGAGATATAAAGTCAGAATTGCGTGATATAAATATATAAACTCGGAATTTTGACTTTAAATCTTGCAATTCTGAGAAAAAAAGGTGGAAACAAGCTTCCATAAAAAAACGTATACTGTAAAAAAAAAAGAGAAAATAAAAAAGAAAAGATTTTTCAGAGTTGTAAATAAAATAGATTATTGGAGAACGTTTTACAAGAAAACAATATTTCAGTCTTTTGACTTCAAAATTTTAAATTTCAATATGTTACTTTAGCGAAGCATTATTGCAAACGCACATGTTAAAACATGCTAGCAATGTACATGCCATAACACTTTATTTAGTGTCTGTTACACATGCTACATGTACTTACTATATTAATGACAGGAAATGATGCATAGTTGCACTGTAAGTATTACTATAGGGTTAGGGTTCAATTAGGCGTGTAATTAAAACACCTTAAAATAAAGCGAATCCGTACATGCTTTAGGTTATTTGCCGAAACATTTGCACAGTGTGTCTCAAATCAGCATGATGTCGTCCTTCTCAATGTCCTTCACACACCCTTGAGTTGCAGCTCATTTGCATAAGGAGAGTTCCTCTCCGTAGCTCCGCCCCCTCCCTCCACATGCAGACGCTCTCGCACACACCAGCACATTTCCTCCATGCATCACCCAGCACCTTTTCCTGTCCTCCTGCATCCTGGTGCGGATTTTCCCGCCTGCCGAGCGGGATTCGGCAGGATGAGGTTTCAATGAACACCAAGGTCAGAGACGAGCAATCTATTCAATGCACTCTCTTATTAGGGATATAAATAATTTGGATCAGGACTGAACCTTGAACCTTGAACTGTTACCCCCAGAGAAATTTATCTCTATCCGTCACTGCCTCCGTCTTCTGTCCGTGTGCTTGATAGTTCCATTAGGACAATGAGATGAATTCAGCCACTCTGCATATGCAATATTCCCGCCTTCCATTTCGGTGATAACAGGGAAACCTCTCTCCTCCCAATATACAGTATTTTAAGGGCTGGTAAACGTTCAACAAAAGGAAAGACAAAATATGAGTGCACAGTACAGATATCATTGGATTCCTCTTGAGCTTTTTGCTTGATTAAAAACAATCGTTATAGTTTATTAACTAAGATGAAAATGAGCAGTAGCTTATTAGCTTTAAGTACATGATAAAGACTCAATAGAGCGAAACCATGAAGAAATAGTCAACATTTGTTGCTTCAAACGAACATCATCTCATCCCACATCAGCATTTCTTTCTCCATGTCTTTGTGCATCTCTCGTTCAAGATGGCGTCGTCTGTGTCTGTGGCCCTGATCCACTTTGGATAAAATGACAAAATCATAGACAGCATGATGAGATTGCTGCTCTATTATTAATCTTCAATAAATACATCTTGACCTGAGGATTACCGCCGTGCCCACCCCTCATAGATAAGACCATCTTACTGACATGAATTATGAAAAAACAATGAAATGCCCAACAAATGTTCCGACCTAGATTGTTCCAAAATCTGCGTCCTTCAGTCCGAGGGATTTAGTGCATGGCGAGTTCAGAGCAAAAGGACCAACGTGATCACATACAGCCATCATGCAGTTCAAAAAAAGACTTTTAAACAATTTTCTCTCTAAAATGTCACAAATAATTACAAAGAAAAGGCAAGTAACACATTGAATTAAAGTTGAAAAAACGAAGTAGTGAGATATTTTCTTGTAAAACATACTCCAATAATCTTTTAACGACTTTTAAATTAAAAAAATAAATCACTTTTTTTGTATTCATATGGTTGGATGGACACTAAACCTACAATATCAATAAACTTTTGCATATTGCGGAGACGTACAAATCCTTTGCAATGAGATAAAATACGCTACCAACATGCTAATTCATGCTAGCAACATGTTAAAACATGTTAGTAATGTGCTAATTCATACTAGCAACATGCTAATTAATGTTAACAATGTAATAAAACATGGTAATTCATGCTAGCAATGTGCTAAAACATGTCAGCAACATGCTTATTTATGTTAACAAACATCTTATTGCATGCTAGCAATGTGCTAAAACATGCTAGTAATGTGCTAATTCATGCTAGCAACATGCTAATTAATGTTAACAATGTAATAAAACATGCTAATTCATGCTAGCAATGTGCTAAAACATGTCAGCAACATGCGTATTTATGTTAACAAACATGTTATTGCATGCTAACAATGTGTTAAAACGTTCATTAATGCTAGCAACATGCTAAAACAATGCTAGTAATGTGCTAATTCATGCTAACAACATGCTAATTAATGTTAACAATGTAATAAAACATGCTAATTCATGCTAGCAATGTGCTAAAACATGTCAGCAACATGCTTATTTATGTTAACAAACATGTTATTGCATGCTAGCAATGTGCTAAAACATTCATTAATGCTAGCAACATGCTAAAACAATGCTAGTAATGTGCTAATTCATGCTAAAACATGCTAATTAATGTTAACAATCTAATAAAACATGTTAATTCATGCTAGCAATGTGCTAAAACATGTCAGCAACATGCTTATTTATGTTAACAAACATGTCATTGCATGCTAGCAATGTGCTAAAACGTTCATTAATGCTAGTAATGTGCTAATTCATGCTAACAACATGCTAATTAATGTTAACGATGTAATAAAACATGCTAATTAATGCTAGCAATGTGCTAAAACATGTCAGCAACATGCTTATTTATGTTAACAAACATGTTATTGCATGTTAACAATGTGCTAAAACGTTCATTAATGCTAGCAACATGGTAAAACATGCTAGTAATGTGCTAATTCATGCTAGCAACATGCTAATTAATGTTAACAATGTAATAAAAAATGCTAAGTCATGTTAGCAATGTGCTAAAACATGTCAGCAACATGCTTATTTATGTTAACAAACATGTTATTGCATGCTAGCAATGTGCTAAAACGTTCATTAATGCTAGCAACATGGTAAAACATGCTAGTAATGTGCTAATTCATGCTAGCAACATGCTAATTAATGTTAACAATGTGCTAATTCATGATGACAAACATGGGCTGCATCCGAAATCGCATACTACATGAGTAGTACATTTGAATTTGAACGTACTTCCTGGCCGTTAAAAAAGTACGTTCTATATAGTATGAATATGGGTAGTATGAATGGAATTCGGATGTACTACATCCGCCATGTTAATGTTGTCACGTGTCATGCGTCGTCACAACAATGCAAAAATTTAAAGGGCCCGCTCTACTCCGCTTTCATCGGCAATGTTTTTATTAATGCATACATCGGTGTTTTAATGTCGATTCAATCAACAGCTCAAAGGAGATGTCGCAGATCACGCTTTCCTCAACAGCTTGTTAAATATTTGTCAAAGTATAATCACCTATTTAGCTAGCAAATTTTACCTCAGAATAAAAAGACACCTGTGAACATCACGACAGAGGCTGATTTGGAGCACCGAAATTAAGTAATTTATTGTTAAAAATGAATGCATATAAAAATACACAAGAGAAACAAAAGACATGAATCAATAAACAAACTTGAATACATATATATATATATATATATAAATAAATAATGCATAGATAGACAGAGAGGGAGAGAGAAATACACAACATAGCCTAAATATTATATACAATATATACATAAATAAATACAATGATACATATTCTAAAAAAAAACTATTTACAAACTGAGCACTACAAACTACTGCCGCCTGAATGTTGCTGTCCGTTAAGTTTTCTAATCTCGTTAAACTTCTTAAAGGTGGTACAGAGGATCTTTTCGTCGACTGATTTTTTTAAACGAGCGCATGCGTAAGAACAACCCCCCCCTTCACAGCTCTTTTCGAGGGAACGCCTCCCAAAACTCGTGCAGGAGTATTGGAACACGAGTGTTTACCACCAGCATTCGCTGCGTTATTAAGCCGGGCACACATTTAACGACTAGCTAAAACATTCTAAGACTGTGCTCAACATACAGCGATTGTTTCCTGCGACTGAAGCACATTTATATACTTTTACATGGAATTTGAACACCGACTGTAATCGCAGACTGAACACAACTGGCTCTGACTGGACGCGTTTGAGCGCGATCAGTCATAAGTATCAATTTACATTCATAATCGGCCTTACAAGCGACTTAAAGCCGCGCACACACTTAGTGGATTCATTATGTCGGACTCACCGCAGGTAACTCATAATCTGCAGTTGTTACTCCTGTCTCCTGACAAAAACATTGCATGCGGCGCCTGTGGAGTGTGGAAAGTTACTGGAGCGCGCAGCCGCACGTCTCTCACAAGGAACGTCATGGCAGTGATTGACAAGCCAGAGGGCCAATCGTTTACGCGATGATCGCGTAAACGATTGGCTGATGTTTTTAAGGCCCTACCTCGTGCACAGATGATGTATATTAATAATATTCCTTTCAGTGCACCTAATAAATAGTCTTTTATCAGTTAGTAAAGACAGTTTCAAGTAATATTGCAAAAATGTATAAAACAAAACATCCTATTTAGCACCTTTAACAACGAACGTCTCTGTTAAATAAAACAGTGTTAACAAGCTGATCGTTATCTCGACCTGTTCGTTAGCTTGATGTGCTGTCAGTAATAATGATTAAACATCTTTTTACAGCCGACTCTCAAAATCTTCTCATCGATTTACATTGTTTAAATTTTCAATAAGTCAGCCGTTTACTTACATTATGTTAAACAAGTGCAATTTAACCACAATAAACACTGTTTTTCCCTGAGGTACTTAAAGGATTAGTCCACTTTTAAATACACTTTTCCTGATAATTTACTCACCCCCATGTCATCCAAGATGTTCATGTCTCTCTTTCGTCAGTTAAAAAAGGAATTAAGGTTTTTGAGGAAAACATTCCAGGATTATTCTCCTTATAGTGGACTTCACTGGCCTCCAAACGGTTGAAGGTC
Source organism: Anabarilius grahami (assembly GCA_003731715.1). Lineage (NCBI taxonomy): Eukaryota > Metazoa > Chordata > Actinopteri > Cypriniformes > Xenocyprididae > Anabarilius > Anabarilius grahami. The sequence continues at coordinate 5,849,089 of RJVU01046259.1, forward strand.
CAAATGTCAGTTTCAGTGCAGCTTCAAAGGGCTTTAAACGATACGATGGACGAGGAATAAGAGTCTTATCTAGCGAAACGATCGGTCGTTTTCGAAAAAAATACAACTGTATATGCTTTATAAACACAAAATATCGCCTTGAACGTACTTTCCGCTTCCGCATTCTTCATAACGCTTATGCTGAGTTAGCATTTTGCTTACATGAATTAGCACAATGTTAGCATGTTTTAACACATTGCTAGGATGATTTAGCATTTTGCTTACAAGAATTAGCACAATGTTAGCATGAACTAAAACATGCTAACATGCTAACATTGTGCTAATTCATGTAAGCAAAATGCTAAATCATCCTAGCAACGTGATAAAACATGCTAACATTGCGCTAAATCATGCTAGCAATGTATTAAAACAATGCTAATTAATGCTAGCAATGTGGTCATTCATGATAACAAACATGTTACCACATGCTAACAATGTGCTAAAATGTTCATTAATGTTAAAAAAGGCTAGCAATTCACTAAATCATGGTAACAGTGTGCTAATTCATGTTAGCAGCGTATTAAAACATGATAATTAATGCTAGCAATGTGCTAATTCATGCTAGCAACATGCTAATTAATGCTAGCAATGTGGTAAAACATGATAACAATCTGTTAATTTATGCTAGCAATGTGTTAAAACATGTTAGCAAAATGCTAATTCATGTTAGCAAACATGTTAATGAATTCTAGCTATGTGTTAAAACATGTTCATTAATGTTAGAAAAATGTTAAATGATAAATCATGTAAGCAACATATATCATCCCAGCAAACGTGCTAAAACATGCTAGCGATGTCTTAATTAATGCCACCAACATGCTAATTAATGCTAGCAGTGTGCTAAAACATGCTAACATTGCGGTAATTCATGTAAGCAACATGCTAAATCATCCTATCAAAAATGCTAAAACATGCAAACATTGCGCTAATTCATGTAAGCAAAATGCTAAATCATCCTAGCAACGTGTTAAAACATGCTAACATTGCGCTAATTCATGTAAGCAAAATGCAAAATCATCCTAGCAACGTGCTAAACATGCTAACATTGCGCTAATTCATGTAAGCAAAATGCAAAATCATCCTAGCAACGTGCTAAAACATGCTAACATTGCGCTAATTCATGTAAGCAAAATGCAAAATCATCCTAGCAACGTGATAAAACATGCTAACATTGCGCTAATTCATGTAAGCAACATGCTAAATCATCCTAGCAAACATGCTAAAACATGCAAACATTGCGCTAATTCATGTAAGCAAAATGCTAAATCATCCTAGCAATGTGCTAAAACATGCTAACATTGCGCTAATTCATGTAAGCAACATGCAAAATCATCCTAGCAAACATGCTAAAACATGCTAACATTGCGCTAATTCATGTAAGCAAAATGCTAAATCATCCTAGCAAACATGCTAAAACATGCTAACATTGCGCTAATTCATGTAAGCAAAATGCTAAATCATCCTAACAACGTGCTAAAACATGGTAGCAGTGTGTTTTCTGATAGACTGTATTGCCTTCAAAACCTTCAAACTTCAAGATCCTAAAACTTCTTCAAACTTTTAGTCAGGCTTTCTCACGCCAACATCAAAGTTTGTCTTGACAATCTTTTTTTTTAAATCTTTTTTTTTTGTTTGTTTTATCTAGATTTCAAAGTGAAATAGCATATTGTGGAGATGAACGAATCCTTTGGGGTTCACAGAATATGGAATTCATTGGTTTTATTATAGGCTATCATTTTATTATATTTATAATAAATGAGATTCTTTCTTGGTTCTTTCTTTTTTTGAGAGCGGAGCTTAGGTGGAGGCAGAACGATTCCCCCGACCACTTCACTACTGCTAGCTATCAAGTTTTGTAGAAAGGGAGACGACAAAGTTTAGGCTCTGGTTTATACGCCTCATTGTCTATCCAAACACATGCATGTAGACTTTATGCCTGTGGCCTCGATTCCCCTGAAGAACAGCTATCATGTAACAATAACATCTGAATGGCAACACTAAATGCAGATGGGCCGGCTTTAATCCTGTCCCATGATTCCACGCTGCTCTCATCTAGCATGATAATGATGTCCTGCTGTCTGTGTGATGAAAGCGATTCTGAACCCAGAGAGGGACCCGCCACCTGATTGATTTGCTGTCAAACCAACAACAACACAAGCAGGAATTAATGGGCCGCATGTGCAGCATATTAAGACAATGTGCAACAGCAAACAAGCCTGACGATTGTAATGAAAGCTAAACAAATGCTTTAGACAACAGTAGGCTTGATTGTGCATCCAAAAGCTAAAGGTCACATGACGTAAGAGCAGAATCGTGCTGCCTTTATAATGTATGTGATGGTCAAACGATGTACAGTGGGATCCGAGAGTCCAGAAACACAATATATCACTTGAACTTGGAATTAAACATCCTTAGGATTTTGACAAACTAAAAACAAAGGAACATTATGATGTAAAATATAGAAATATTTCCAGGTGGTTGCTTGGGTGTTCTGGATTGTTGCCAGGTGGTTGCTAAGGTGTTTTTGGTGGTGGTTACTAGGTGGTTGCTTTGTTTTGGCTGGTTGCTAGGGCATTGCTAGAGCGTTCTAAGTGGTTTCTAGGTAGGTGCTGGGATATTTCGGGTGTTTGCTTGGGTGTTCTGGTTTGTTGCCAGGTGGTTGCTAGGGTGTTTTTAGTAGTTACTAGGTGGCTGCTATGTTGTTCAGGCTGGTTGCTAGGGCGTTGCTAGAGTGTTCTAATTGGTTTCTAGGTAGGTGCAGGGATATTCCAGGTGGTTGCTTGGGTGTTCTGTTTTGTTGCCAGGTGGTTGCTAGGGTGTTTTTGGTAGGTACTAGGTTGCTGCTATGTTGTTCAGGCTGGTTGCTAGGGCGTTGCTAGAGTGTTCTAATTGGTTTCTAGGTAGGTGCTGGGATATTTCGGTGTTTGCTTGGGTGTTCTGGTTTGTTACTAGCATGTTTTGGTGGTTACTAGGTGGTTGCTATGTTGTTCTGGCTGGTTGCTAGGGCATTGCTAGAGCGTTCTAAGTGGTTTCTAGGTAGGTGCAGGGACATTCCAGGTGGTTGCTTGGGTGTTCTGGTTTGTTGCCAGGTGGTTGCTAGGGTGTTTTTAGTAGTTACTAGGTGGCTGCTATGTTGTTCAGGCTGGTTGCTAGGGCGTTGCTAGAGTGTTCTAAGTGGTTTCTAGGTAGGTGCTGGGATATTTCGGGTGTTTGCTTGGGTGTTCTGTTTTGTTGCCAGGTGGTTGCTAGAGTGTTTTTGGTAGGTACTAGGTGGCTGCTATGTTGTTCAGGCTGGTTGCTAGGGCATTGCTAGAGTGTTCTAATTGGTTTCTAGGTAGGTGCTGGGATATTTCGGTGTTTGCTTGGGTGTTCTGGTTTGTTGCTAGCATGTTTTGGTGGTTACTAGCATGTTTTGGTGGTTACTAGGTGGTTGCTATGTTGTTCTGGCTGGTTGCTAGGGCATTGCTAGAGCGTACTAAGTGGTTTCTAGGTAGGTGCAGGGATATTCCAGGTGGTTGCTTGGGTGTTCTGGTTTGTTGCCAGGTGGTTGCTAGGGTGTTTTTGTGGTTACTAGTTGGTTGCTATGTTGTTCTGGCTGGTTGCTAGGTCGTTGATAGAGTGTTCTAAGTGGTTGCTAGGTAGGTGCTGGGATATTCTGGGTGGTTGCTATGTTGTTTTGGCTGGTTGCTAGGGTGTTGCTATGTTTTTCTGGCTGGTTGCTTGGTCATTGCTAAAGTGAACCAAGTGGTTGCTAGGTAGGTGCTGAGATATTCAGAGTGGTTGCATTGGTGTTCTGGTTTGTTGACAAGTGGTTGCTAGGGTGTTTTTGGTGGTTACTAGGTGGTTTCTATGCGGCCTATGCAGTGTCTGAACATTTTCTCCTGGAGAACAGTATAATGAGCAGGTCTGAGTGTGTGAACAACAGTATTAGCGATGACTTCGCAAGCCATTGATGCACATCCTCCTTTTTGTGTAACACAAAACATCTGCTATTGCTTTCAAGCATTTCGAGTCCTAAGTAAGTCATCAGTTAAATCACAGAGTGGGTAAAAATGAAACTCTCAAAGCATTTTATTAATCGTCATCATCACGCCCAGCTGCAGTAATAACACTGTATTCAAATGAAACGCTAACGAGCGTGTGCCAAGCCTGTCAGCCCAGCATTTGCCCTCAGACCCCTCAAACCCGGCTCGTGAGAGACGCACGTGGGCGGCACAGACCGGACCGATGCCTCATAACACGCGCTGTGATTTATCATCACATCAGAGCGGCAGAATCAATCAGCACAAACCGCACCAACCTACAGCTGTGTTGTGTTAAAAAATGACCTCCACGTACAGATGCACAACTAAAGATTGATATTCTAATGGCATGTGTGTGGGCCGCAACAATGTGGATATTT
>RJVU01046259.1:5853691-5871788 GCA_003731715.1 Anabarilius grahami
AGTGTAATTGAAAAGTGTGGCGTCTGCGGGGACCATCTGTGTCTGTGTGCTGTGTGGGTCTGTGTAGGGCAGACGGCGGCCCTCGGGGAGCTGTTAACACCTCATAGACATAAAGGGCCCCTGGGGGACCGCAGAGCGCTCAGAAGGGCCTAATGAGATAGCTGAAGCTCTGGGAAATAAATGAGCACGATTATCAGTCTTTATGAATCTGCTTTTGGAGCCTCTGCTTCAGATATTTGAACAGTGTTAGGGAAACAGTAGTGAAATTAGAGAAACATCACTAGTTCGGTAAAAAGTTTAAAGGCTATCTTTGATGAACTGACTGTATAGTGTTTGTTAAGTTAAGCATCGCCATCACTAGTACTAGTGCGATGAATGAATACTCAGATCATGTGTCTTGTTGAGAAGAGCTGTGCTGTTACTATATATGATTATCAGCATTAAACAGGTGAAAAAATCCCACAGATGCACATTGAAGGAGTAACCAAACGTGTTCAAAAGTCTGAAAATCTGTGTGTGCCTTTACGGATGTGTGTACAACTGTTCAGTACTGTACTAGCTAACCATGTGCTGACTATCATCTTTGAGCGGCTCAAAAGTATCGAAAATTGTCACTACCGAAACAACATCATTGTTTTGGTGGTGACAAAAGGAAACACATAATCAGTTATTTGGGGGAAATAAACAAAATTTTAGTACAGTTATGCAAAACATTAGTATTTAAATATGTTTTAGTATGTGAGTTAAAATTCTGTAACGTGATGTGGTCACTAAAACATTACTGTCACTACTGAAAATGTGCAGTCACGACCAAAACATGGGATGTTTTGTCAAAAATAAAGTATATTGAATTATCAACTAAGATGTTATTATAATGTTTGGTTCAATATATATTCAAACTAATGAATCCTTCACTTTGAAATCAGTATGATAAATTTTATGCCTTTTACAAAGAAAGATTGGATTCAAAATACGACAAATCTCATAAATTACACTTGAAATATTGATAAAATTGTAATTGTTATTGATTTACCTGTGAAAACTTTTTTTAAAAATGGCAAAAAATATATTTACAAAGTAGATGTAAACAAAATCATAATAGTTCAATGTAACCCTTCTTATTAAATTATATATTATTGTGTTTCGGTAGTGACAAATTTGGGTAGAGGGAAAATATTCCAAAACTTTCTGAAAATACAATATGAGAATTAATTGCACAATTACTAGAAATGTGTATCTTGGATTATACATATTGCATTCATATAAAATTTGTGGAAACAGACATTTTTTTCAAGACATTTCCAATGCTGACTTTGAATCAATTCTGTAGAATGGTCCATGAAACGCTTCTGGAACAAGAACAAATGTGGGGCGGGGCTTGATTTTGTCCGTGGGGAATTGATTGGATGGTTGTGGTTTGCTATTGGTGGATCTCATGTGAGTGACAGGTTGCCCCGCCCTCATCATCAGACAAGAGAAGAGATGTCACTGAGAGAGAGAGGGGAAGATATTCTGATTCAAGATTATGAGGAACATGAATTTAAAACAATAATGATGTGCACCGATAAATCATTTATAATAAACACTGCAATATTCCTTCCATAAAAAAAACTAAAATTGTCCGTTTTGATTTCATGGTGACTTTGGTGAATTTTCATTTCCTCTTCAGGCATTCTACTGACTATAAGTAACTTTGCAACATGTAGTTGCAAATTTACTTATAGTTAGTAAAATGTCTAAAATGGACTATGTGTTGATTTTTTGTGTCTTTGATGCATGCATGATTTATTTGTCCAAATGAAATATGTCGTCAGATGCCACCACAAGAACATTTAACATCTGCATGAAACCCTTGCTAAAACTTGCAACATCTCCTCCAGCATGACTCTCTCAGCCAGCAGAGGATATTACTCATTACCAGAGTTAATTGATTGTTTACTCATGAAAGCCGTTGAGTGCTGTTGTGCATCCCAGAGGCCCAGCAGACACCGGGCCGCCCACCGCCCGCGCGGCGTGTGTCTTTAGGGCCGCTCCATTAGGCCTGAATGCGCGGGTGATGTGTGGGACCCTGGGGAAGTGTTACTGCCAGCACTGATTTACTCTCACCATCTGATGCCAAGCCAGCTGTGAGATCCGTCCACATGTACAGTAGCCTTTCTCGGTCAGCTGACTGGAATCACTGTGACTAATACTTTGATGAAAGTATACTTAAGCTGCTATAGAATTAATATTGCACGGTATGTTTAATCATGCATCTTTTTGTCTTTTGCACTTTCATAGCCCTATCAATAGGGCTTTTGTATTATCATGATTAAAAATCACTTAATTAATTTTAAGTCGCTTTGGATAAAAGCGTCTGCTAAAAAAATAAATGTAATGTAAAAAAACACTGTAAAAAGAGCACCTATTCTAGCATCTTTCTTTAGTGTTTAATGTTTCTGGTCATGAAAAGCGCACTGCTCTCTGAACTCCCTGAAACGCCTCCATTGTAGTCTTGAGTTTTCTTCCAGAAGCGAACACGTCACAATATTCCTAATTTAAATAATTCCCACCCAAAATATAGGGGCGGGGCCTGGTTGAGTTAGTTGGTAGTGTGTTGAAACTGGCGGTTATGGTTAGAGGCGGGACATTTCCAAAACACACTCAAAGCACTTGACCAATCACAACACACTGCTCCAGCTGACCAATCAGAGCACATTGTGGTTTTCAGAAGGAGGGGCTTCATAGAGACAGGAACTAAACAGAGCGTTACTGACATACTGGGAAGAGAGGAGCTGCAACAATGGAGAATATGAAGAAAATAATCAACATTCAAGCAGGAAAACCTGTTCTTTATTTTATGTATTTTGAGTATTTGTATGAACAGTATGTGTATTAAGTGTTGTCTATATGTGTGAAGCACCATGACAGTCTGAACTAATTGCCCCACAGGGATTAAAGGGGACCTATTATGCCCCTTTCACAAGATGTAATAAGTTTCTGGTGTCCCCAGAATGTGTCTGTGAAGCTTCGGTCGCTCAACAACAACAAAGCTGGAGAATCTCACGCAGCCAAAATGAGGATTGTCAGTAACGGTGTTCAGCCTTACATTGTTCAAACCGGAGTCGACACTGATGGAGAGACTCAGGAAGAAGTTACAACNATAATCAACATTCAAGCAGGAAAACCTGTTCTTTATTTTATGTATTTTGAGTATTTGTATAAACAGTATGTGTATTAAGTGTTGTCCATATGTGTGAAGCACCATGACAGTATGAACTAATTGCCCCACAGGGATTAAAGGGGACCTATTATGCCCCTTTCACAAGATGTAATAAGTTTCTGGTGTCCCCAGAATGTGTCTGTGAAGCTTTGGTTGCTCAACAACAACAAAGCTGGAGAATCTCACGCAGCCAAAATGAGGATTGTCAGTAACGGTGTTCAGCCTTACATTGTTCAAACCGGAGTCGACACTGATGGAGAGACTCAGGAAGAAGTTACAACTTTTAGAATGAAACTGGACGTTTCTGAATGGTTAGTGGATAAATTTATGTAGTTGCTGTGGAGTTGATTCAACTCATCCACTAGCATGTGCCGTCATGTTCATCTTTTGTGTTGAATTGACCCTCGTTTGTGAAGCAGTCCGGCGTAAAATGACAGCATGACAACAACACTCTACTACAACAACTCTTCCTCTTCTCTAAAGCCGCCCAACATGGCCTCGCCCTCTTTGTTGTGTGTTCTCGGAGGCGGGGTTTATGTAAATTTTAGGGTTTGTGATGTCACTAACCCAGGAAGAAGCTCATTGTAGTACCTAACAGCCGTTTGTTGTAGTCCTTAAACAGAGAATTCTGTAAAAGAAAATATATCTCTTTGCATTGAACTTTGAGTTTGTAACTTTGCAAATGTTGTTTATGATCAAACAGCAACATTACACACTAACTAAAGTTAAAAAAGTGAAATCATAATCAAGGACCCCTTTAATAAAGCTCTAAACTAAACTAATAATGTATAAAATTTGACCACATTACAAGTGTCGCTTGTAATCAGTCAAGTAATCATAGACTGCCAATATAAGTGCATATCTGTCAATACATTTTTGTGCATTCTTCTTCCATATGTCTTCTGTTTAAATAGAAATGATCTTGAAGAAAAGGTTCTAGATGGAAGCTTTAAGGGTTCTGTCAGGGGCTTCATATATTGAACTTTTTAGGGGTTCTACCATGGGATCACTTTATGGATTTAGTTTAAATTAATTACATTTGTTTTTAATTTTAATTAAATGTATAGATTGTAAACATACTTTGCCACTAGAAAATATTTAAATAACCTGTTAAACATGAAAGTACCTTTTGGGCATAAAGTTTTTTTTTTTAATTGAGTCAAGAACCCTAGAGTTCCATTTAGAACCCCAATGAACCTTCAAAGGAGTGTTCCAGTTAGTTATCACTATATACTGATCAAGCTGTATGTCCCACATTTCACTAGACAATCTCAGCTCAGTAAATGAGCTACCATGTTCAGCTAAGCAGATATTATATTCTGCAATTGTTTTTATGTCAAAAACCAGAAATGTGTATTTTAAATTCTCGGCCTGCAAGTGTTCTTAAAGCCGAAGCAAAAACACAAAGCGTGCACATGAATTCATGGGTGAGATGCAACAGGCCACACACAAAAACACTTCAGGAAATTCCCTTTGCATTAGCGCTGGGAAAACACCCGTACGCAAATCCACCTGTGTTAATCTGAGTGTGGGAAGGGTAATCTCTCTCCTGGTTAACTCGGTACGGTTCACACAGCGGACATCTGCGTGTGTAATCTGTGCTTTGTCACGTCTCGCTCGCACACCTGTCACTGCAGCATCTGAGGTGAGAGGAAAAGAGAAATCCCGTCTTAAAACTCCTGTTTGTCTGCCTAATCAGTGTGAACAACCGTTTCACTATTACAAATCCGTTGGAGCTGCTGGTGGAAACGGTCCTGTAAACCGACCAGAGCTCAGATTAGCTTTGCTTTTACATTTCATTGTCTCTCTGGGTTGTGCTGACTCCCACATGCCTCAAGTTACCTGGATCACAATTAAAGCTAAAGCGAATGACAGAAGCCCAGTCAATCTTATTTAGAGGCTTGAGAGTTTCCAGAGCGGTGAAAAGAAAGACTTCGGACAGAGTCGTTTCAGTCTGTTGTAACTTTGACCAGACTAGAGGAGAATTTCAATTTCATTAGCACAAAAAAAACAAACATTATACATAGTTCGTTGGATGTTTTTTCTTAAAATGTTTTAGTTGGACATTCATCTAAAGTTTTTTAAATGTTACTACTTGTTTCAGAACGTTTAGAGAACATTCAAAAGTAACTTTCACATAATGTGTGGAGAATGATCTAATGGAATGATCCCTTAACGTTCAGATGACCAAGAAAAAACATTTAGTTTTTTAAAACTGGACATTTGAACCGTCAGAGAACATTCAGAAATAACATTTTCATAATTGAATTCATACCCTAATTAACGTTGTCATAAACTTAATTAGCAAAACGTTTTTAGAACAACACATTTCATTCTCCACAAAATCCTTCTGAGAAGTTCCTTTCATACAACTTTGTGAGAATAAAATAGATGAAAAAACAGCATTAAAATAACTGTAAAAAAACCAAAACAAATTTACACAGTAAAATACCATTTTCCATTGAAACAGTAATATACCATAAAAATTCTGGGTAATATTATTTGTTTTCGAGAAAGTAACCTATAGGCTACTTTCTCTAAAATGACAAATATTACCCAGAATGCATTGTTTTTACAGTATATTACAATGCATGCTGTATATTACAATGCATTCTGGGTCATATCAGTTGTCGTTTTCGAGAAAGTAGCCTATAAGGCCTCTTTTCTTAAAATGACAAATATTACCCAGAATTGTTTTATGGTATATTCCTGTTTCAATGGAAAACGGAAAGTTACGTATGCTTTATGTACCAGGGCATTTCTGCTTTTCTAAATCGTGCGATTTAACTGTTCATAAACGAATTTTTGTGCCGAACATGTTGGTGATAACAGACCTATATGCAAAAAAGCATGTTTCTGAATGACGTTACTGTAGATTTACCCATTAATAGACATGGTAGGCCTACTTCTTTGGATATAAATTCCAGCACAGCACTACAACAACCATAATGAAATGAGCCTTCACAATAGATAATTCTTTACAATGAACTCTGAGAGCTTTATGGCAATTTATCTGTTCAATAAAACACATTACTCACCTGTCGAGTAATAAAAACACCATCATAACATTTCAAATCCCTCAGTTCTGGGCATCTCTGAAAAGCCAAACTAATGTTGATTTGTTTCATTATGAGCTCTGTCGCGTTCTCTTTTTGCCAACTATCTCCTCTGTTCTGTGTTTGTTTAAAACGGGTGATTGCCTGGAAGTTGGAGATTTAGCGGCTCCATGTCGACCTTTCTCGCTCCTTGTGACAACTAACTTCTGCCACTCCCACACCAGACACGTGTCAAAGTAGCTGGAGAAACTTTTCTCTATTTACGGATGTGAGGAGACACAAGTGACATTTACTTTCCTGTAGCTCAGTGGTTAGAGCATGGCACTAGCAATGCCAAGGTCATGGGTTCGATCCCAGGGATTGCACATACTCAGATACAAATGTATAGTATAATGCAATGTAAGTCGCTTTGGATAAAAGCGTCTGCCAAATATGTAAATGTAAATGTAAATTTATGCAATGGGCTATATGCACGGTTACTTCCTGGTTGTGGTTAAGCCAGCTCGGGCATTTCCGGTGAACTGTTAGCTGTTCATTCTGTACTCGCTGTACATCAACACAAAATCATCAGTGGTTGACGAAGCTATTCGGAGTTTCATTTAAGAAACACCGTGTCTGAAATTAGACATGCACACGCATTTTTCCCCCCAGCACTTCAAATGTTACTTTTAATGTGGTGAGCACAAACATTATTTGTTCATCCTTCTGAGATTGCCCCCATTGTAAAACTGAACGTTTAAAAATGTAGGAAATTCAACATTTGATAGAAAACACTTATTTAAAAATAAAAAAGACAATAATTACCACTTTAACCAGCAGGTGGCGGCAAAGTATCAATTATTTGCGCATGTATCAGGCATTTCCTCTAATCGTTTTTCACCTAGTTTCTTTTTTGACTAATTATTAAACATTACAAAATAACTAGGTTTAAAAATACATTTTGTCAATGAAGTACTCATGAAATCTCATGAAAAACAATAACTTTTCTTGTGAATGAATTTATTTATTTATTTTTTGTGCTGTCTCACATTTGAATAACTAAATTAATGCCATGCCTGACTATTTAAGTGACTATATTCTGATTATAAACTAAGTATTAAACTAATGATGCTCAACACACCAGCAAATGACTCTCACCGGAAGTTCTAAAGAACGCTGCATGCATATAGCCCATTTCCCGCGAAAACCATGCCAACAGGTCTAAAATATAAAACCGTATAATAGGCTTTCCATAGTGAATCAGGGTAAGACAAAAACACATTTTGGAAGGATTGATGCTGTATTGACACATTAATATTGAAAAAAAAAAGAAAGAAAAAGTATAGTGTAGGCATACATATAAATATTTCACCAGTCTCAACACTTTTAGAACTGCTGCAGAGATCACGTGACATGGAATTTACGGCTGAGGTAAAAACTGAAAGTTTTCCAGATGACAAGTTACATACTTCCAGAAGGTCTCATGCTGTCTGAGGAACCGACATCAAGTTTAACAGACATGCTAAGGAACAGCTAGCTCCCATCAGGTAAATTAAAACCTTGATTTCGACATGAAAGCATAACTAGTAGAAATGTAGATCGTTGGAAACCCATTTCCACCACATAGCTAATAAAACTTAATTAAGATATAAAAAGTCATAATCAGACATAAAAAGTCAACATGATGATATAAAAAAATATAAATTATGACATACTAAGTCATTATTATACGACATACTAAGTTTTGCATTTTATGTCATAATTATGACAGTCATAATTATAGCATTATCAAGTCAGAATTATGAGAAAAAGTCTAAATTAAGTAGGCCTAGCTTAATAATTTCGACTTTTTATGTCATACTTCCGATTTTGTAGGTTTATGTCATAATTTCGACCTTTTTTTTTCTCATGTGGTGGAAGTGGGCTTCCATAAATCAGCCTACCCTTAAAAAGTTCACTGTTATCCGACTACACCGTCACGTCTAAACACACAGCCACTCACAAAACAGCAGCTATATTTCATCTGTGTAATAGAATCAAACTTTGAAATAGTAAACAAACTGAACCCTGACATGCTAATGGATTGAATATTTCTCTCCGGTTGGGGCAAGTGGGCAAACATGGCACGCTTATCTCCAAATCGACATGTTGCAGTGCCGTCCGCATCGAATTTCTCTGCTAAAGAGGCGTTGAACTCTTGATACGCCTTTGGGCACAAGCCAGACCGGCAATTCGCCGACTCAGCCAGATCCGGGTCCATTATCTGTGCCCTGATATAAGATCAATGTGATTAATCTCGGAAAAAAAGAAATAAATATCCAAGCTCGTTCTAACCCTCTCGCTGCCAACGAGCTACTGGAGAAACCTCGGATCAGATGGCCTCGGCGTCTTTAGAGCCGCATAACAATGGAGCGGCTATAAACAGCACAGAAATCTGCATCCTTTTAGCAAATGAAGGAATAAAAAGCACCACAGTGTTAAAGATCTCTGCCAGGAAGCGATGGCTGCTTGAGGATTTCACTGACAAATTTATTAAACCACTTAACCATCATCAGAGAGAATAAATAAGACATAAAACATTTTTTCCACATATATAACACATAGAGGCCAAACGTTTCCAACAGAGTGAAATGAACGAGACACGTCTGAAAACACACAAATGCATAGAGGTACTCCTACTAATTAGAAAGAGACAACAACTACAGCTTGTCTATCCCTGTTGTGAAACATACAAAGTCCTAATGTCTCTGTGATCGTATTGTCCAAGGGGGTTGTATAAAAATAAAGACTCCACATTGATAAAATGTTATATAATGTACATAGACATTTGGCAATGACCAAAACTGGTGATATCACAGTTATACACATCGGTAACAGCAATGATGGATGATGACTGGTGGAAATTTCATCTGACGAGCATCTTGGTCTACCATAATTCTCATTTGGAGAAAAGATAATAAAAAATAAAACGTTGTATAATTAAAAGTTACGGTCTAAAGGCCTGTTCACACCAGTATTAGCGTCCACATTCGTTCTGTCGCTTTAAATGCTCGAGCTCTTTAAAGCAGGATGGATTCTGATTGGCTGTCAGTGTTATTATGATTAGAAAAAAACGCTCTGAAAGTGATTCCAACAATATCGTTTCACTGTGCCGTTATCGTTACAGATGTGTTACTCGCCTATTCTTTTATATTTAGAAAATTTTTTTAGAACTATATCTTTATTGTCCTTTGTGTGAACGGGCCTTTAGTGCGGTAAAAGCTCCTCGCAATGTCGTGTCCTTGTAGAACCAAACAGAAGTCCTTGGCGAGACTCAAGTCTTGGATCCATCGCTAACCAATTTCCAAATGTTCAACTCTACGGAAAATTAGAGAAGATTCAAGGTTCAGCCATCCACTGAGTAATTCCCGTTCACCGCCACTGTCTATACAAGAGTCTCTTCTCAAATGTGCATCAGAATTGGGCATGATCCACCTCATCCAACCAGGACGCCGGGCTTGCGGGGAAGTCCGGATACCCACCGCTGCTCCCCGTGGACAAATCAGAGCTCGGCCCGTTTCCCCCGGCCATCATTCGAGTCATGTTCTGGCCTCCGCTCTGAGCCACCATGGGCAGGCCGGACTCTGGGTAGACCAGGCTGGAGATGAGGGGCTGGTGTCTGGGAAGAGCCTGTAGTGAGCCTGGAGACTGCGGAAGGCTGTAGGGGCTGCTGGCCTGGATGTCGTGGTACTGCTCCTGCGAGGGGATGATGGCGCCGTGTTCCAGGGGGAACGGCGGATGACCTCCGCCCTGACGACTCAGAGCCGGAGAACTTTCGCTCAGACTGCTGTAAATGCCGTTGGAGTGACCCAGGTCAGACATGGGCGGCTCGTCTGCACAGAACAGGGCAGAAATCACAGTGAGTGGTGGATCATGGCAGTTTACTGTCAGCAGAAAAGGTTTGATATAGACAACACGATCTCACGGCAATTCGTACGTATTTTATGAGGTGGCTAATTTGTACGAATTCATATGACCTCCCTTGTATTTGTATGTTATCAAATTTGTATGAATTCGTACGAATGACCTACCCCTAACCCTGCCCCTAAACCTACCCGTCACTGGAGTTTAGACAAATCGTACGAATTCGTTTGAGTGAGGTCGTTAGAATTCGTACAAATTAGCCACCTCGTAAAATACGTACGAATTGGTCGTGAGATAGCGTTCATATAGAAGCTTAAAGTGTTTCGTAAGGCACTTCATGTACAGAACCTTTTAGGGGGTTCCCATCCTGGGATCACTTTATGGATTTAGTAATGCTGTCAATTTTTTATATATTTTATATTGTAATAATTTCATATTTAATCTCCAAATTAATGTAGAAACATAAAACAGTATGATTTAAATATTTTTGTTTGAACAGGTAGAAAATATCCAGAATCAAAGCACTTATTAAATACTTCACAGTCTGCACTGCATAATTTAGATTCGATTATAGATGAATTTTTATTAAAGCTACAAAAGTTATCCAATTAAGAGCAGTGAGTGATTTTTCTTTTTCTTTTTCTTTTGTAATTTGATTAACATTAAAGGCAGACTGGTTAAGATGGTTTATTAGGCTGCTGTCACTTTAAGACCCGATTTGAGCTTTGGATGCTTTGAAATATGTGAACTTCTGCGGCTAGACCATATGCAACCGGCCCACCGGATATGATGCATTCTAATCAAAACTACCAGGGCAGAGTTAGAATTACCAATATTTTAACACTTTAACGTTATTATGCAAACACTATTTCTGGAAAATGGCGGTTATTAATTATGTCAGATTTTTTTAAAAATAATTATTAATCAATTTTTACGGTGATTAGCTCTATAAAATCTACTATGTTTTTATTTTAGAGGTATTGAGGGTCATTTGCTTTGTGTGGATATATTCATACATGCATTGACGTTACATTAATTAAAACAGTTCAGTTAACCATGGTTGCTTCACGACCAATTTCTTTTGTAATTTGATTAATATTAATGGCAGACTGGTTTAGAGTGTGATGTTCCCATGTGATGCGGATCTGAGTCCGAACTCTTTGTGTTCTCTTAAGACTGTTTACAAGGATTCTCAATAAAACGGTCATTTTGGCATAATTTTGTGTTTTTTTGTTTGTTCAAGCGCGATTGTGCTACTCTCTCAGATTTTGCTACCTTCTATTAAAACAGTATGTTGCACAATTTGACAGTGAAAAATGCTACCTCTCAGATTGTGCTACCAGCTTCATATGAATGTAGTTTGAGGCTTTATTGATGTCCTTACCTACCATTAAAACAATGAAAATATAGTGCTGGTAGCATTTGAAAGGTAACATTATTGGTCTGAAAACTGGCGCGCTGTTTGAAGCGGCTTTCTGTGCGCATGAGTCACGTGTGTGTGTCACACAGATGCGCCATTTTGTGTCTTGTAGGCTTGAATGGTTTAAAAGCATTTGCATGAATAAGAGCGTGATCACATGTAATGTTAGCTAAAGGATGACGGAAAGTGGATGCTGCTTAATTGAGTTATATATTTTAACGAATGCGATTACATTTTCAGTTTAACATGTTAAAAATATTTAGCAAAAATTACGCAGCATCCGTTTTTCCGTCATTTTTAGCTAGCATTACATGTGATCACGCTCCTAATTTTGAAAGCGCTAGGATTTCAACACGATCTCCTAGTACTGCATATCTATAGCGCGAGTTTATGTTTGTATTTAGCGAGCTATGCTGAAATTACATTTTGCGTGCATATAATAGCAATGAGCAGGATTAGTGGATGGTGTGGGGTAGAGGCGCATTATATACGCCAAAATGCACGCCAACAAATTGCGTACCATATGCACGCCAAAAAGACAAAGTGCATGTCATATTCAGAAAATTGTGTATCATATGCACATGAAAAATGCATGCACGTCAAACACGTGCGTATCATATGCACGCCTAATTTCTGCGTATAAATAGCACGCCAAATAGAAACACAAAATCGTGCAATCGATATGCACTTTCACGAGATCATGCTCAGAATTTAGTTTTAGGTATTTTTTAAAAATCTTAAACATAATTGTATTAACCAGCAAAAATAATTGTATTAAACAGTTCGAGAATATATCCGCTGAAATCACCTGTTAAACGTGAAAGCAGTCATTTAAAACATTCCTCCTTATAACCCTTTTTTTCCCTATCACATATTTTAATAGGCTAATTATCATAAATTAGGTAGCATTCCAAAGCTAAAACACTCAAAATTCATTTATACAATTTTAGAGGCAACATTATTTTGTAAAATATATATTTTGTATAAAATAAAGGTAACACTTTACAATATTTTGTAATTAGCAAGCCTACTGCATTTATTAATCTTAGTTAATCTCAACATTTACTAATGCATTATTAAAATCAAAAGTTGTATCTGTTAACATTTGAACTAACATGAACATTTATAAATGCTGTTCATGTTAGTTAATGCATTAAATAATGTTAACAGATGATTGTGGTGTGTTACATTTGCTTTACAGTAAACATTAACTTCTATAACTTCTTTTATTTTTTGAAGTGCTTTCACATCTTAAATAATCTGCTGAGTGTCTTTCAAAAGAGACCAACCTTAGGTCTGTATTTCAAAACATTCTTGAATTACAACCATTTCAGTTCAGATCTGAGCTCAGAAGCACGACGGTTAACAGGCTAAAGAAATTCATGATGCTACCATTTAATTATCTTAAAAATCCTTTGCTATTTGTGATGGACCCCAGAATTACGACCAAAAGTCTCACTGAAAAAAAACTGGCACTCAAACGCTCACTTTTCCCATTCATTTTCCAAATAGGCTTTTCATAAAACGATTCAATAAAGCCTTGAATCAAATGTTCAACATTGCAACACTTGATTCATGAACACTTTGGAGTGGTGAATATGTGTTTTTGGGGGGTCAAACACACCTGTGAAGGAGACTTCCGCGTCGCTGTCCATGCCCTCCTCCTGAGTGCTGTCTTTATCTGATTTGGAGCTGCCGCGCGACCTCTTCATGTTTCTGAAATACTGACCCCATCTCTGTCTGCCCGCGTCTTTTTTCAGTCTTTTCTCCTTCGCTCTTCTGTTTTGAAACCAGACCTGCGCAGAAACATGGGTCAGTTTTCACTCCTTCCCAACCTGATCTTACAAACACATTTGGAGGAACCACTGTAAAAAAAACAGAGTTGTAGTAAAGTAAAAAGCTGACCTGAGCCTTAAAATGATTTTTGTTGGTTTTTGACATAAAACAACACAAAACTGAAATTATTACTTTTATTTATTTTTCTTCAAATAATTAGCATCAACACAAGATACAAGGCGTGATGACATACTGGATCAATTTATGCACACTATTATCAAGCGTGATCGATCATGTGACCTGTGCATTCTATGCGCGAAATTTAGTGCAAAATATTCTACATTAAATAATAGTAGAGAATATGCATGTGTATAATAGGGAAACATAATGATATATACCCAGTGAAGTCATCAGCTAGATTTTTTTCAGTTGATTTCAATACATTTAATCGTCAGCTAACCTAAAAAAAAAATATATGCATCGTTTGATTTAATATCAGACTAGAAGTTATTTTTCAGGGTCAGATAAACAACCGCACGTTGTCGCGGTGTAGTTGTGTTTTAATGAATATGAAGTGATACTGCAGATGTTACCTGCACCACCCGCATGTCGAGGCCGGTCTCTGATGACAGCTGCTCGCGCACGTGTCGCGCGGGTTTCGGCGAGTTATTGTACGCGTTCTTCAGCGTCTCCAGCTGTTTGGCGGTGATTGTTGTGCGGGGTCGTTTTGCAGTCGAATCCGCCTCTGTGATGTTAAAAAGGAAAGAAAAAAACAGAATTTGAGTTATAAAAAGGAATATATGTCTTATTCCACAAACATTGCCTGGAATCGAGGCGTATCTCAAGTGTAACGCGCTTCTTAAATTCTGTTCTATTCTGTTTTGTGAGGTAACATGTATTTCATTTAAGTTGTAAAATAGAAAATCATTATTTTTAGGAACAAAAGTCAAGTCCAAATAGATCCTTAAATAATTGCACATCACTATTCTATTCTATTCTAAATGGAACGTTGGTGAAGTGAAGGCATTAAGCATTTCGAATGCAGTTATTCAGTGTGATGTAAGTTCATCTCAAGGGTCTCTTCCAGACAGTCCTCAATAATTCACAACGAACCTCCCGTTTCTGTGATGTAAGAAATGCCATTTAAATGTTTATATAATTGAATTTAACGGAACAAATGTATTTCTTATTAGACACTAAAATGTTTCGAGACACATGCCTATTTTAACATCTATTCTATTCTAATTCTGGGTTAAAAACAACCCAAGTTGGGTTGAAAATGGACAAACCCAGCGATTAGGTTGTTTTAACCCAGTGGTTGGGTTAAATGTTTGACCAACCTGCTGGGCAGTTTTACTTAACTCAACTATTGTTTCAAAATGACTATATGTCTGGCTTAAAATGAACCCAAAATAGGTTGGAAATTAAAAATCAGACACATAGAGGCAACAATAATAATCAAAAGGTGAACATTTATTAATAAGCAATTTAATAAAATGTTTATTATTTAATTATTATTTATTAAACATATTAATAAATGTTTTTTCAATTTCCAACATACTTTTGGTTCATTTTAAGCAAGAAATATAGTAATTTTTAAACAATAATTGGGTTAAATAAAACTGCCCAGCAGGTTGGTCCACGGCCGCGGGAAGTGGGGGTGCGGGGGGTGCTGCAGCACCCCCTAGTGACGAGAGGGAGATTAAAAAAAAAAAATGTAGGCCTATTAAAATATTTTGCACAATTTATAAATTCCTTATGAATATTTTAGAAAATGATTTTGACACACGTAGGCTATTACGTATATTTTGGATTTTAATTTCATATTTTGAGGCCTAATCAACACAGGTTCGGAAGTTACGTTGTCAACGTCAGGCAGGCAGGTTTGGTCGCCGAGTAAAGAGGTTTCCCGCTCGTTCCATGCAGAATACATCCATCTTTGGCAGCAGCTGACTAGTAAATTTATAGTTTACTATGCCAAGCAATTGTAAGTAGTACACTATAGTATTTTTGTAAGCTGGTGGGGATGGAGATGGAGAGTATTATTTCGTTCGTGTGCTCTTTGCGTAATGGTTGTGGAGAACTGTTAAATAACGTTTAAAATAGTCGGAGATTATTTCCTTGTGGTTTGTGTAAAAAGGTTGGAGATGGAAACAGAAAGCTTTATACTGTGCGTGTGTTCTTTGCGTAATGGATGTGGAGAACTGTTCAATAAACAAATTGCTTAAATAGTCAGAGATTATTTCCTTGTGGTGTGCGTAAAAAGATTTTGGAGTTAATAGAGTTGCGTGTGACATAGACGTGCAGTGACTCAAGCCAGCTGACCAAATCGATTGCATTGTTTTAGCGTTATTGTGAAGTTTGATTAATATTATATTTTGTTGTAATATTATTTGTTGTATCTAAATAAGTTGCATGTATGTATAGGCTATCTGAAATTGTAATGAAAGTAATTATTTCGTTTTCTTTCGATTATTAAACTATTATTTCTGATTCTGCTTCTGCTTCAGATTAATAGCGCATTGCGCATATCTGAGAACTGATGTCTGTGTTTCAGACCCTGGCTGGCTGTGCACTGAAGTGTATATGACAATAAAGTAGTAAATTTCAATGTATTTATTTTTAAAATGTATTTTAAATAGGCCTATAGGCTCATAGGTTTTTTGTCAAAAAAAAAAAAATTCACAGCACCCCCTGTTCAAAATTACTTCCCGCGGCCCTGGGTTGGTCAAACATTTAACCCAACAGCTGGGTTTGTCCATTTTCAACCCAGCATTTTTAGAGTGTACTGTTCTATTCTATTCTACACTCTTATTCCATTAAGAATATTTTTTTATTGCACAAATGGTTTTAGTAGTGGGGGGGAAAAAAATCGGATTATTAAAATGTAATAAAAAATGGTTCTTTTAAGAACTGTGTATTGAAAAGTTTTTTTCCAGAATGGTTCTTCTCCTAATGGAACCTTTATTTTTAAATGTCTCTTCTATTCTATTCTATTCTATTCTATTCTATTCTATTCTATTCTATTCTATTCTATTCTATGATGTCAGTACTTAAACCCCTGTATTAAACATTTAGCACACATTCAGCGGTGTTCAGTGTAAGTTCATCTTCTCAATGGATGACTCTAACTCCTTCCCAGACTCCATTTCCAAATAAATCACTACCCGATTCGTATTAAAGCGCTGAATCTGGCTGAAAACTGCCCCGAATGCAGATCGTGTCCGTCTCTCTGTTCGGCTCTAACGCTGCTCTATACGGCTCTGGCACTTATCGATCCGGAGGCTGGCGGGTTCGCAATTACCTGAGCCGGGTCAGATGTTTATGGACGAGCGCACGACCAGCAAGATTAAGTTCAGCGTTAAAAGCAGCCAATCAATGCGAGGCCATTGAATGAAAGAAGTAAAACAATTAAGACTTTGAGAACTGCTCAAACAGAACTTCTCTGATTGTCTCATCTGCTGAATAAAGCAGCATGTGGATGATGTACCTCTCTGTTTGGCGGTCTCGTAATCGGCTTTACACACCAGTCGACTGTCCTCCATCAGGTAATACTCGTCACCTGTGGCCAGCTGCCTCTTACACACGATACAGGCGAAGCAGTGCAGGTGATACACGAAGTCCTGCGCCCTCCGGACCACCTGTGTCGGCGGGATGCCCTGCTGACACGCCGCGCACTTGGTGCCGAACCTCCTGCGGACAAACACTGGTCAGATCAGATGCCATCCGAAGTGTGAGGAAAGAGCTCGAGCGTGAGGAACTCACTTGAAGAAGTCGTCTTTGCAGTAGACGCTGTCGCCCCGGCTGAAGCATTTCTCGGCCAGCTGAGACTGACAGTCGCTGCATTTCAGGCATTTGCTGTGCCAGTGTCGATCCAGAACCTTCAGGATGAAGCGATCCACGATGTGCTGATTACAGCCCGCGCAAACAGGGATATCTGGGAAACAAGAAATCGGTTGATACTATTAAATGCTGTCATGAACCTTTCTTTAAAAAAAAAAAAACTAGGCTATATACACTCTAAAAATGCTGGGTTAAAAACAACCCAAGTTGGGTTGAAAATGGACAAACCCAGTGATTGGTTTGTTTTTAACCCAGTAGTTGGGTTAAATGTTTGACCAACATGCTGGGCAGTTTTATTTAACTCAACTATTATTTACAAGTGACTATATGTCTGGCTTAAAATGAACCCAAAAATATGTTGGAATTTCAAATCAGACACATAATTACAAGAGGCAACAATAATGATCAAAAGGTGAACATTTATTAATAAGCAATTTAATAAAGGTTTGTTGTTTAATTATTCATTAAACGTATTATTAAATGTTCATTTATTAAACATATTAATAAATGTTCATTTCTAACATACTTTGGGTTCATTTTAAGCAAGAAATACAGTAATTTTTAAACAATAGTTGAGTTTAATAAAACTACCCAACAGGTTGAGCAAACATTTAACCCAACCGCTGGGTTTGTCCATTTTCAACCCAACTTGGGTTGTTTTTAACCCAACATATGAATATATATATATATAGAACAAAGCTCTGCTTTCAGTAAAACATTAAATTTCATTCCAATAATATTCACAACACGATATTATTGCGCCTTCTTTTTTCTATGCACGAAAAATCTTCCTGAAATTATTATAACTATTCTGTTTAATATCAAAAGAGCACCAAAAATAAACTCAAAGAACTAAAAGACGACAAGAAATTGCTGGAATTTAACGAAACTTTGAGCCTGGATACGACATAAAGATAA
>RJVU01046259.1:5871796-5888095 GCA_003731715.1 Anabarilius grahami
ACGACATAAAGATAATTCCAGCGTAATTTATTATTATTATTAGGAATATTATTATTATTATTATTGTTATTGTTATTATATTAATTAAATAAAATGAATAATAGTAATAATAAAGCCGTATTTAGGCATACTGTATTATTATTATTATTATTTTTACTTTTAAATGAATAATAATAGGATATTTACTGTAGCCCATTATTATTATTGTTATTATTATTATTATTATCATACAGTATTCCAGCATGTCTCAGTGATAAATCACACTGTAACTCAAGGTCACAGTAAACTCCACTGGTAAACAGACGATCTCTTTATTACAGTAATCATTCTCCTTAACAGCGTAAAACTGAGAACACGCTCACTTTGTGTTCAAGTATTTATGATGTACATCTAAAGTATGTATTAAAAGCAACAACCTTTCCATTGCACAGGTGCATAAAGCACATCAAATAAAAACAGCTTGAATAAATATAATAATAACAATAATAATAATAATAATTGTTGTTATTTAAAAACATTCTTGTTTAAAAAAAAAATAAAAAATCGTCATAAATTTCATAAACACAGCTTTGATTAAATCTTTTCCACTGTATCATATCTGGTAAATTCAGATGAATATTTGAATGTCCACTCGAGATATCCTGCTTGTTTGCTATAACAATAAAAGAATCAAGGCCGCATCGCGTTTTATCTCACGAATCGAGTGTGTTTGCGCGTGCAGGTCCTCTCTGACATCACCGGACACGTCATGAACAGGTGCACGAGTATCAATTATTCAATCAAGCAGCATCTCTAATGATTAGTCTATAAATCTCCACTGTTTCTCCTTCAAACAGTCTCTTCTGAGAGAGTTTCTGTCCTCCTGCGGCTGCACTCAGAACGGCGGAAAATTGTCATTATTTCTCAACATTCGTTTCCATAAATACACCAAGAACAAATCAAACACTGATTTTGCACCTTAATATCTGTCATGCGCGTCAGATTTGCTGAAGCAGACATATGTTGCTTTGAGCCGCTGTTTCAGATTTAATCCCACCGACACACAATCATTCCTAATCCGCAGTATTAGAGCCGCGCGGAGAGCGTCACAGGGAGAGATGCGAATTCTACGGAGAAAAGATCCTTTGCAGTTAAATCAGATATAATTACCTATCAAAGTTAAGGTTGATACTTTCAGCAGCTCGCGCAAATTCGACTAGATCTGAACTCAAATCAAACGCATAACTGCAAATGAAAATCAGCAGGAGTTTGATGTCGGCTGTACCTCTCCGGAACTCCTCTCTCTGCGTGAGTAAAGCCAAGAGCATCTCCGGCGAGTCCCGAGCCTTATTCTGCGCCATTTTCATTATTCCGACAAATGCATGCGATGATAACTATATGAGAGTTACATGAACTGGAGGAAGAAGAAGAAGAAGAAGTAGCGCGCAAGCCAGAGACACATGCATCGCGCGCCTTGGGTTTCTGCGCCTTGTGGCTCTTGACGCGCGATAGAAACGCCGCCCCGTTACTCTGGTGACTGATAAAACAGATGACCATCACCTGGACAAAACCACACAGCAGAAGCAACACCAGAAGCCTCACGGAGGTAAACGTCCACAAAATGTTTCATCATGCACAGAATCGCGTGGATTTTTATTCCCCCAATCACAAGATATGCCATAAATGTGTCTTATGATGCATTCAGCTATTCACATGAGTAATTGTGAATGGCGGAGAGTGTTTCCCCATCACATGAACACGAACTGTTCAAAATACACCATGTTGCACGTGAGTTAATGAAGAAGACACATTTCTAATGCATCCAAAATTCATACATTTTGTACAATGAAAGCTCGTGAGAGTGCACGCTTTTTATCAGTCTCTGAATTATTTTCAACAGAGACAGACATTTTCTTCAAATAGCACACATTACACGATGAAATTGGGGTTATTTAAATCATGCATTATTATTATTACTATTTTTTTTAATTCTCAACTGAATGATACAATTGTATCTTCACTGTAAAAAATATTTTCCTTATTTGTTATCACATTTGTTCTTTTGTCATATCAACTTAGATAATAAATGTGTTTTAGAAAACATTCTATTTTGAGTTTCTGTTGATTAAATCAATCGCCTTCATTGCATTAACTCAAATTTTTAATTTCAATGAACTCAAAATCTTAACGCAACCAGGTAACTTTCTTTTTTAAGTTAAACCAACAATTATTTTTTTACAGTGTACTTGTGGCGGACAATAAATCTTATTTAGTTTATTAAATATGCTTAATAAATGCAAAATTCAAATGCAAAACGAATGATTAGTACAGCGACCTTTTGAAAACGTAACACGAAACTACAAATGAATCCGATTCGGAGCAACGCTTTTACTTCTTCAAAGCGAAAAACGAATGCGCATAACCTGTGAACTTTCAAATCCAGATCGTTTCAATTTCCCTACAGTGATTCGAATCGGACAACTGTTTGCTTTAGGAAAAAGAAAAGACAGTTGTGTGAAATGCTGATCGAGCTGATCAACATCCAGATGAATTTTATTGACACTGATCTGCTGTGCCTTGGGAAATCAGCTTTAGTGCCGCTGCGGCCCGACACATGATAAACTCAAAATCAATGCCACATTTGCCTGGGTTTTCTGACTTTATGAAGCACGTGTCGGTGAAAGGTGCTGCTTACTTTCAGCTTGATCATTTTTATGTCATATTGACCTTTGATGTAGCAAAATCTGACGGGGAAAATAGCGCATTTTTTGTCAACCATTTTGGCGCAACATCACTTCTCATTTTTTAAATGTTTTAAAAATGTTGATTTTGCTGTGATCGTTTTACTGTTTTAGCTAATTAATGGAATTGATTTGTAGTACTACTTAAGCTACATGTTAGCAATTAATAATTATTCTAATTATAAAACAACGAAAACCTCTCCCCCTCACCACACGATGTGAGGATATTTCCGTCTCAGATGAACAGAATGCGTTCAGAAACACACAAACAGGCCTTACACTAGCAGCAGTAATTGAATTAAACTCAAGCAGGGTCTCGGGGGTTCAGGTGCTGCACCTGTTGAGGGGAACCCGATACCTGTCGGGCTGTTTAAAGGGCGCGTGGATGGAGCTTCGGTCCACTCGTGGGTCTCTCATGGCAACCGTGACAGCACGCGCTTAACATCTGTTCCACGCGCTAACAATGTTGCTCATTACATATTCATACGGCGTCCGACAGACGAATGTTAACAGTCGAAAAAGGCAACTTATGAAAGTTAAAAAAAGATTATCAATTAAAAAGTGTTTGGTGTGAAGTTATTAACTCTGAAGATAGTGGTTTCTGGCTTGTTAGAAATAAGAAATTAATAAGTATAATACATAAGAAAGAAATAAAAAGTTATTTGAGGGTCTTCACTCTTAAAAAAAGGTTCGTTCCATTAAGAATCATTGGAATCTTTTCATCGCACTGAAGGTTCTTTATAGCGGATAAATATTTTTAAAATGTTCTTTGCAAGAAAAAAAAATGTTCTAAGAATTGTTAATGAACACTTTTTTTTAAAGAGTGCATATAATGACATTAGGCTTTAATTATTCAGTTAGTTATTAAAATTAAATTATTATTAGTGTAGGCTATATGAAAACACGGACATTTTTGCGGCGAAATGCAGTAATTTCCTCTCGAACAGGCCGATATAATGACACGTTACCGGCTGTGAAGCGCTTTAATCGCTGTTTAAAGGCGGATTGTTTCTCTTGTGTTTTTACCACGGTATTACATGTCAATTTTCCAAACAATTTCCATGTTAAAAAGGAAATAAAGTATAGCTCTCTTACCTTGACTCGAGCTGTATCTGGTGTAATTTCCTGCATTTTGACAACTTGATCCTGGATGTTCTAACAACATTCTGGCACAAATACACTAACAGGAGACCAAAAATAATTATGGTAAAGGAAAACAAAAAAACGAATATTTGACTGAAAGGAGAGGGAGGAATGCGCGGTCAAAATGCCCAGCAAAATAATGCATCGAAAACGACACGGTTCCTCGGTGTTTCTGTTTGCTCTACAACTTTTCAGATGTCTCGACTGGATCGTTGTGTTGTTCTGGAGGTCTGAGGGAGGAGGAATCCTGATGACCTGCAGTTGTTTAGCATCACAAAGCGCCGGAGCTCTGCGCGCGCGCGTGTGTGTGTGTTTATGTGTCTCTGTCCGCGGTGCTGAAGGAGTTCCTGGAGGCGTGAACACACCAGCAGCAGCAGCAGCACACCCCGCCTCCACGCGCGTCTCCGAGCCCGACGCTCCTCCCGAGCGATTCAAACGGTACGAGTCCATCTGACTGGAGCTAAAACATCTATCTGTCTGTCTGTCTGTCTGTCTGTCTGTCTGTCTGTCTGTCTGTCTGTCTGTCTATCTATCTATCTATCTATCTATCTATCTATCTATCTGTCTATCTATCTGTCTGTCTGTCTGTCTGTCTCTCTGTCTATCTCTCTATCTATCTGTCTGTCTGTCTGTCTATCTATCTATCTATCTGTATGTCTGTCTATCTCTCTGTCTATCTCTCTATCTGTCTGTCTGTCTGTCTCTCTGTCTATCTCTCTATCTATCTGTCTATCTGTCTGTCTGTCTCTCTGTCTATCTCTCTATCTCTCTGTCTATCTGTCTGTCTGTCTGTCTCTCTGTCTATCCATCTATCTATCTATCTATCTATCTATCTATCCATCCATCCATCCATCCATCCATCCATCCATCCATCCATCCATCTATCTATCTATCTATCTATCTATCTATCTATCTATCTATCTATCTATCTATCTATCTATCTATCTATCTGTCTATCTGTCTCTCTGTCTCTCTGTCTGTATCTGTCTGTCTGTCTCTCTGTCTGTATCTGTCTGTCTCTCTGTCTATCCATCTATCTATCTATCTATCTATCTATCTATCTATCTATCTATCTATCTATCTATCTATCTATCTATCTATCTATCTATCTATCTATCTATCTATCCTAAACTTAAGTTTTGCAAGTTTTGGAAGGTTAAATTATGACTATTAAAAGTTAAAGCAAAAATGATGCTCCTACAACTATACATATGCATATAAACGACTGCCCACTGCCCTGGGTGTGTGTTCACAGTGTGTGTGTGTTCAATACTCACTGCTGTGTGTGTGTGTGCACTTGGATGGGTGAAATGCAGAGCACAAATTCTGAGTATGGGACACCATACTTGGCCACACACGTCAAAAAAACAAAACAAATAAAAAAAATAAAATTCAAACAATCAAATAAATGTAAAAAGGCATTATTGCACATATTTTTGAGAAAAAACAAACAAAAAAGAAACCACCACAGATACAAGAGAAGACATAAGTTTAAAAGACGTGATTAATTCCTATAATACAAATAAAATTAAAATATATTTTAAATATCAGACACCATGGTATCAGACAATTATGGTATAACAATATTATACTGGCAGTAATGATGTTTTATCTGATAGGCCATAATAAATGATCATTTGATAACTTAAAAAAAAAATAATTGGCCTTTGGTGGCATCTATAACCCCACGACACACACACACATACACAGACGCATCCTACCAACACACTCCCTCAATAGACCATCTCTCTCAAGTCCAGCTCTTGTGTCTGCGCTGTGCCTCTCATTTCAGTAAATTGCTAAAGTGTTAATGCACCTGGGGCCCACTTACAGGGCCATTTCAATCAGGCTTTAATAGACCTCTGTGGCATTTGCTCCAGTGCTCGTGGCCTGGTGGCGGAGGTTGAGCTCATCGCACACAGGCAGGGAACAGCACATCCTCACAGCTCTTGAACACTTGAAGCTCTTTGTGTTGTGAGGAGGACACAGCAGATCAAAACTATATATCATTCTGGAGAGCAATGTCCAGCTTTTTTAAATGATTGTGCATTTAAGGGCTATGAACATCAATGGTCTGCGCATACATCTTTTTGATAGAGTCGTCTGGAGAAACAGGGACCAGATGAAAGTGGATGCATCATATTCTGAATAAACGAATGCCATCCACTCTGTGGAGTAAAAGCCAGGCCAGGAATTTGGTGGCAGTGTGATTTGCAAGTTTCTTTCCGACACAGTTATTCAGATGTGCTGGGTTTACGAGCAATATAAACTAAACCCATTTGCATGCGCAAAGATGGAAATCCTTCGTCACACACACACACTCTCATCTGTAAGTGTTGTTGTAAGTCCTAAATTCCGTCCAGCCTATTCTAAATCTGCTAATATTTTGAAATGCATCATCATATCATAGTGTTGAAAATAAATATGCTTGATATAAAACAGCAGGTGCACTGAAGCACAGGCCACAAATCAAGTTAACAATTTGTAATGATGACCTGTGTGCATAGAGAGGCACATTTGAAATATGATGATTTCCATTCCTTTACTTGGCTAATGTATATGTGCTCTAAACATCCTAAACAAGATTAACGAGTTCGCTAAGAAAAGCCTGATTTGCTCTGTAAATTCAAAGTGAGGCGCGGAGCTTCTTTGCATACGTAAGCGGCGCATTACTGCATGCGGATATTGATTGCAGACTCGTTATGAATTTACGGCATGCTTGAGGAAGAGCGCATGCGCAGTAACATGGTGATGATAAGAGCTGCCAACAGCAGTGAAAAAAAAACCCCAGAACATTCTCCAGACAATATCTGATTATAACTGAGCACACATGCTTTCATGGTCAGACAAGAGCCTGCTGATTGTTAAAGGGGTCATGAATTGAGAAATAAACTTTTCCTTGAGCTTTTGATATATAAGAGGTCATCGTACTAGAACTGAAAACTTCCTCGCTAGTCCAAAAACAGCTTTTATTGACTCCAGGCCCAGCGAACAACTGATCCTGGAATTTGTCTATCTATAGATAGATAAAACTCTGCCTCCACAGAAGAAATCAACGGCTACTTCATCATTGCAGCGTTAGCCCCGCCCACTGGTGTGTTAGTGAGAGAAGAGCGATACAGGACTAAAATAACAT
Source organism: Anabarilius grahami (assembly GCA_003731715.1). NCBI lineage: Eukaryota > Metazoa > Chordata > Actinopteri > Cypriniformes > Xenocyprididae > Anabarilius > Anabarilius grahami. Next base: position 5,878,796 of record RJVU01046259.1, read on the forward strand.
TACCTTTCAAAGGATCCTAATGCTAGGAATATGGTAATTTATTTTCAACAATGTGAATGTCTCAGTTGAGCTTTATTTATTTGTATTCGGTACATTTCACTGTGGATTCTTTGGTAAATCAATCACATTTCGGCGCAGGATTTGCAAACAGACTTTTACGATATGGACTCGACAGTAATGCGACAACATGTGAGTAACTGTGTTCATTCTAATGCCTGATCTGATATTAATGATTCATGTACAGTCACGTGATCTTTGTCTGTGTCTCAGTAAATCAAACCAGTGACTAAACGCTCAACTTCACCTTGTTTCTCTTAGTAGGATGAAAATAATTTGTTATTTAACGGTGATTAAATTATATATAGAAAGTGATCAAAGAACGCTCCCTTTACGATTGCTGGAGCTGTCAATCAAACAGTGTGAGTTTATCAGTAACTGAGTTCTGGACTCAAGACAAAACTCCCGTTTATTCAACAAATCTCTTAGTTACATCACATTTGCACTGTTAGTTATGATGAAAGCATTCGTTAGTGTGCAGAAATTGAGTTTCAATGACGAGATCACTGCTTTCATGAGCTCAACAACATGTCTGTGATCGACTACAGTGTTCATCACTGCAACCTTTCATGCCACGATCTAAATATAATGCTGCCATAGATCTGAATATAATGCTGTAATTAACACCTTTCACGATTAGTAAACCTTGAGAGCTGTAACAGTAAAAATGGTTAAAAGTTTGTGAGAGAGTAATACTTAGCTATCACTGAGTATACTCAGCTGATCTAGGTGAAATCTATTGGCTATTTTGAAAAAGGGGAGGAGCTTCTAGATATATCCCACTCCTGTCTTCCTGTTTCATTGGAAATTATGTCAACACAGTGAATAAAGCTGTGTGTTCCAAGACACTTCATTGGGCATTTAAAGCGACAGACAACAAAACTGCAGCACACTTATAATAAACAGAACGATATCGTGCGTTAATGTANCGTCTTAACAGCGCTGCCGCTGAGCCGACTAAAACGTTCAACAAAACGTCTGAATAATCGAAATCCGGTAAAAGATTTTGTGGTGTGTACTGCCGAATGTTCAGCAGTTCATCCCTGGTAAAACTGATGGTGTTTGAAAAACAAAAAACAGGAAAAACGAACAAAAACAGAACAAACACTGAAGAGCTATGCACTGAAGCTGCCATCCGCGGCGCCATCTTGCGTAGACAAAAATATGGATGACATGGGGGTGATTAAATTCTCAGAACATTTTAATTCTTAATTGCTTTTACTTGCTCTGTTTGTATCTAAAGATTTGCAAAATTCTTTAGATGTAGATGTAGATGCTAATATAGACGCTAAATGCACATATATTTCGTGCATAGAGTGCATTCCTCACCTTTTATTCCCAGTGTGACAAATGAAGCAATATCAAGTGCGATGCTTTAATATCTCATTAATATTTCAAAAAATTTTACAAAAAGTGAAATAACTATTCTTACTACTTGTTGAATTAAACATGCAACATAACACGTAACTGTTTGACATGTTTATTGTTGCATAACAATGCATATTTTTAAGTATAGGCTGTTTACAGTATGTACTGTGCAGCGAAACATAAGCTAGCATTGCGAAGAAGATATTAATGAGAGCGTAAGAGGATAATTACAGAATAATTTGCAATGTCAATATATGTGGAGTCTGTCTGGAGTTATCAAGCAATAAAGCACACAAACTTCATCCATCTTGTTTACTCTTCACTTCCATTCTCACACACATTATGTCAGAAAACAACACTTTTCAAAATAGTAGTCACAATACAATTCATCCATGAATGGAACACAATATTTTTGCAAATCTTTAGCTCAAAATAAATTATACGAAGGCTATGTAGTAAGTGCACCACATGAAAAAAGTAGTATGTATTACAGCATTTCAGCGAAACATTATTGGCCAAAGATAAATAAAGAAAAAGAAGCAATTACTGACAATATAAAATTTTGCAAATCTTTAGATACAAACAGAGCAAGTAAAAGCAATTAAGAATTAAAATGTTCTGAGAATTTAATCACCCCCATGTCATCCATATTTTTGTCTTTCTATCTTCAGTTGAAAGGAAATGAATGTTTTTGAGGAAAACATTACAGGATTTTTCTCCATATAGTGGACTCCACTGGGGTTCAACGGGTTGAAGGTCCAAATGTCAGTTTCAGTGCAGCTTCAAAGAGCTCTACATGATCCCAGACGAGGAATAAGAGTCTTATCTAGAGAAACCATCGCTCATTTTCTAAAAAAAAAAGAATTATATACTTTTTAACAACAAATGCTCATCTTGCACTGCTCTGTGATGCTCCACGCATTACGTAATCATGTTGGAAAGGTCACGTGTGACGTAGGCGGAAGTACCGATCCAGTGTTTACAAAGCGAAAACTAAGTCAAACAGCTTTTACAAAAAAAAAACAATGATGCCGGATGATTTTGAAGCTGGAGGAGAAAATGAGTTTTTCGCCCAGCTGCAGTACTTCCGCCTACGTCACACGTGACCTTTCCAACGTGATTACGCAATGCGTGACACATCACAGAGCAGTGCAAGACGAGCATTTCTGGTTAAAAAGTATATCATTTTTATCTTTTTTTAGAAAATGAGCGATGTTTTCTCTAGATAAGACTCTTATTCCTCGTCTGGGATCATGTAGAGCTCTTTGAAGCTGCACTGAAACTGACATTTGGACCTTCAACCCGTTGAACCCCAGTGAAGTCCACTATATGGAGAAAAATCCTGGAATGTTTTCCTCAAAAACCTTAATTTCTTTTCAACTTAAGAAAGAAAGACATGAACATCTTGGATGACATGGGGGTGAGTAAATTATCAACTAGTTGCTGATTAGCATGCATATTACTAGGATATTGGCTAGTAATATTTTCTACGTTAGTAGTTGAATGAACGAATGAACAATACTTATTTAATCTAAGTTAACGTTAATGTCGACATTTACTGAAACATATTTAAGGTCAAAAGGTGTATGTGTTAACAGATGCTGTAAAAATATATTGCTCATCGTTAGTTCATGCACTACATAATGTTAACAAACGAGACCTTATTGTAAAGTGTTAGTGCATTTCACGCGTCATCTTCACGTATGCGTATGCATGCATTCAGGAGCATGTAAACAGGTGGATGTGTGTCGTTCGCTGGTCAGAGGTTGAGCGCACTGGTCCTGACACCAGCTCTCCATTGTGCGTCTGTCATAATCAATCACGCCTCTGAATGGAGTGTCTTGTGCAGGGAAGGAGGGCACCAATCACACGCCTCATTAAACAGGCTTGGTTACTCAATGTAGCCGTGATCCCAGGACACTCAGCCTGTTGCCGTCTGCAGGAACACCAAGTAGTCTGGGAGTCTTTGAGCAGGTTCGGAAGACTGCGTTATTTCCGAGGTTACTTTCCTACTCCACAACCACAAAGAGGCTTCGAGAGAGATGCGTCCCAGTCCGAGCAGGACGTTTGTCTTCACATCGAGGCTTTGTTGACCTGTGCGGCCCTCGGCTGAGTGTCTGGCTGGCCGCTAGCGCAGTAAACTCTCATTGTTCTGAAAGTGTGTCCATCTGGCAGGTTTCATTGGCTTCACGAGCAGCTGGCGAAACTGTCCAACCGCTCTCCTCTGCGTAGTCCTGACCGCCCAACTGCCGTCCAGAGTGGTCAGCGGGCCGCGGCAGGTCTGGACGGGCGACACCATTGAGCCTTTTGTTCGCTAGTGTCCTACTGTAACTGTCTGAATGTGATTAGCTGTGGTGCACAACCCCGTTAAACCAAGTCAGCGGCGATAGTGATACCGGTTCAGTCATTGATCACCGATCAATTATTTGTATCAAAGTGTTTTTTTGTGTTTGGTCTTTTGCATATGCTTTTGTTTTGTTTAAGCAAATTTCTAAAACATTTTTTTATACTTTTATTCAGTAGGTCACATTAAATTAATCTAAAGTGACAGTAAAGACATTTATAATGTTACAAAAGATTGTATTTGAAATAAATGCTGTTCATTTAAACTTTCTATTCATCAAAGAATCCTGAAAAATAAAATGTATCACAGTTTTCACAGAAACATGAACTGTTTTCACTATTGATAATAATCAGAAATGTTTCTTGAGCAGCAAATCATCATATTAGAATGATTTCTGAAGGATCATGTGACACTGAAGACTGGAGTAATGATGCTGAAAATTCAGCTTTGATCACAGGAATAAATTACATTTTAACACATATTTACATAGAAAACAGATATTTTAAATTATAAAAACATTTTGCAATTTTTACTGATTTTATTGTATTTTCATCAAATAAATTCAGCCTCTGCAAGCAGAAGAGACATTAATCGGGTGTTTACACGACACTATTTTCAACTAAAAATGCTGTTTTTGTGTGTGTCCCTTTAAATGCAAATGAGCGGCTGCTCCCGGCCCCCTTTCCAGAAGAGGGCGGAGCTTTAACAGCTCACGCTTTGGATACTCAACAACAACAAAGCTGGAGAATCTCACGCAGCCAAAATGAGGATTGTCAGTAACGGTGTTCAACCTTACTAGGGCTGCAAAAAGTAATCGATAATGAAAATCACTATTTTCAACTAAAAACGGAAAACATTTAATGTGTTTTGCGCGTTCATTTATGCAACAATGGTGTTTTGAGATTTGGGGTTTGAAGACGGGATTCAAAGTGCACTTTTTTTGAAAACGATTCATGTAAAAAAAGCACACGTTTGTGAAAACAGTGATGTCACGTGCATTATATATTCAGTCTATAGGCGCATAGTGTTTCTTAACAAAGCAACATCGCCAACTACTGGCCTGGCATGAATAATACAGTGGTTTTAATCGTTTTCGCAGAACCACGTGAACAGGGATACGCAAAAAATGCGAAGTAAAAACTTTTTAGTTTTTAATACATCGTTTTCATATAAATAAACCCTACATTTTACTGACCCCAAACCTTTGAACACATGGCATACATAAAAACAAAACATTGACACGATTATGTGCAAAAGAACATCACAACGCCAACATCAAACCCTGACCTTTATTTACAGACTCTTGACTAAGTGGTATGTGTCTCGGTTCAGAGGGCAACTGCACTTCTCCTGCATCAACCTCCTAATATTGAGATGCTAATGCTGAAGCACATAATGGCACAAAAGGCAGAATGCCGCAACTGCCCTCCAGAACAATAGCCTTTAGCTCACGACCCGACACATTTACAGCCCAGCATGTGTCGCTTGCTTCATCCTCCAACAACAAGAAGCAACAACTGTCCATCCTTGAGGAATCTCTGTGCTCTCGTCAGGTCTTTTTATTCCTCCATGCAACTGTCCCATATTTCTTGCCACTTTGAGTGACCCTTAAGACCCTATTCTTTATTTTGTGAGGTTTGTCTAAAAGAGCAAAGACAACGCGCGACAGGTCAGACACATTATGAGAGGTCAAAGTTCGAAGCCCTTAGGAGAAGTTAACACATCCTTCTGCTGACCTGCTCCGTCTAGGTGGTCTGATCACTTACCTGCAGAAAACAAACAGCGAATGTTAAAAGTCAATCTACTGCCATCACTTCTTACTATTTTGCTGTTTGTGTGACTGATGTCCCATATTTCACTCTAAAAAAGGATTTTTTATTTTCAAAAAGAAATCAGAATGCATTAAGAAAATTAAGCCTATTTTTAGGGCCATTACAATTATTTTCAAGGCAATTCAGCAAACCCTCCTCTGGATGTTTACTTTAATATTCTGATTATTTGTAATTGCCAATAGATTATTCTTACTGTATTACATTGATGTTTATTTAAATCAGTATTAATTAAAAGTAGTTGGGGGGGTGGGGGTGGGTTCTTAAATATCATAAAAATAATGTCACAATTGAAAACAATCTTTTGATTTCAGGGTGAAATATGACGTCAACTACATTTCAAAAGAGGAATATTCTCGTTAACTACAAGTAAAACAATAAAAAAAAATGTTGTTACTTGAAACAAATTACATTTTAACTAAAATAAAATATAAAAAAGTTTAAAGGGGACCTTTAATGCCCCTTTTTTTACAATATGTAATATAATCTCTGGTGTCCCCAGAATGTGTCTGTGAAGTTTCAGCTCAAAATACCCCACAGATTATTTATTATTGCTTGACAAATTTGCCCCTATTTGGGTGTGAGCAAAAACACGCCGTTTTTGTGTGTGTCCCTTTAAATGCAAATAAGCTGCTGCTCCCGCCCCCTTTCCAGAAGAGGGCGGCGCTTTAACAGCTTGTGCTTCGGTTGCTCAACAACAACAAAGCTGGAGAATCTCACGCAGTGAGATCTCCCAGTGTTTGGGTAGTTTTTGTGTTACCCAGATCATAAGAACCCAGGGGTTGAGTTATTTATCGTGGGCTTTTTGAGCCCTCGATTTACGAGATCCAGCACCGTTACGGTGGAAACAGGACAAGAGAGACTGGTCCGTTACACTGGAATTACTTCTAAATGTTTATTTTTTACTTCTAATATTTGCTAAATGAGCTTAAATGTAGGCAATGTGTATTACTAAAAATATGCTATACTGTAAAATATGATTGAAAATAAAGGAATTATCATACAAACCAGTGGTTGTGTGGGGTATTTAAAAAAATCCATAAACATTAATTCATGTATGAAGGGGAAAAAAAACACCTAGTGTAACAGTAAAAATTAATCAACCCATTATGCTGGATAAAATAAACCCAACATGTGTTTTGTCCTATATTTACCCAGCCCAAATTGAGTTGTTTTTAACTCAAGTGTTTTTTAGAATGTAAGAAATAAAAATAAATAACTATATAAACATACAAAAGAATAATAAAATGACAAAAACACACATCAAAACTACTAAAACTTTAAACAGAAAGTACAAAAAGTAAAATCTAATGTGAAACATTAACAAAAATGATATCAATGACACTAAAGTCACACTGGATTACACAACGCATCACATGAACATAGAGCATGTGCCTGTTTCTGCTGGACTGTCATGTGATAAAGTCTCATAAAGTTAAATGCAAAAATGTTTTAGATAACCCTTTTACACATAAAATTACCCAAATCCATTATCATTCATCATTTTACTTATAGTATGTTTAGGATTTTTACCTAAATCATGTTTTAAAGCAAAAGTGCCTAATATGTGATACATTCAGTTCTTTTTAACCTCCAGCATCAGCATCCAGCCAATGTCATCTGAGCAGGGCAAACTAATATATAATGATGGATGTAACGAATCAGCTCCGAAATTAATGTATTTATTATTTGTAATTTATCTGCTTCTTAATCACGCTGAGTGTCAGTGCATCCTGGACAAATGGGCTGCCATGAAGAGCTCAGGGGTCAGGCGCTCAAAAGCCCGCATTTATCACCGTGTCATTATTATATGTCATTATTGCTGAGCCGCGCTTGATTAGAAAACAATTCACCCAGCACTCCGCAAATCACACAGGTGTAAATGCAGGTCGCAGTCGAGCGGACGACATCCGTCATTGTTTTCGTGGGAGATTGACTGATGTCTTTCAATTGGACTAGAGGACTCTCGTACGTGTTTTGGGAAGGGGAGGTGGTCTAGGTCAAGAGGGGGACATGCTGTGTGTTTTCTTTTCTTTCCATGGGCAGCAGGATTTAGGAATCACACGTCTCCCGGCCCATAATCCCACAGTCTCAGACTCATGACCCACTTTCCTGGAGGAGATGCACGGATGATCGGCCGGCGCAGAGCTCAAACGGGGAGGGTAGGGGGTCAGGAGACAAAACCAGGGGGCGAGAATCTGCAAGGGTCATTTAACTGTTTCTGTTCTTGCTGCATCCTATAAAACTCCTGACTTCTATAACCTCGTCTTTAAGATCAAACACATCTGATTGATAATTACATTTATGCATTCATACAAAGCAATGTAAGGAATGCATTTCATGCATTCTTCATGCAAAATAAAGTGTTACCCTGAGCTGTACATCATTAAAGGAATTCACAGTGTTATGATGCTGATGTTTCTGCTGGATCTACTGAAGCAGTTCAGTGCTGAGCAAAGCTTATCCCGCGCTCTTAAACCTGAGGAGTGTGGATTTCTCAGATCCCATTCAATTCCTTCTTATAATCCAGCATTTAGCGCAGATCATCCATTGACATAAAGGGATAAAAGGTCAGCCGCTTCTTTATGGAAATGGGACGGGCACAAGACAAACAGCGGTGACATGCTGCTTTGCTCCTCTCTGAACTGTGGTTTGTGTTCCTCGTCCCGTGACAGACTGTAAGTGTCTGCGGTATAATCCTGACCCTGATCCACCTCAGCTCAAAGTAGGCCAAGAGAAAACAACCTGAGCTCAGATCAACTCTGGCCATGAAGGTGATTCTGGTTTGTGTGGCACATCTTTGTCTTTTTGTTAAAAACATGCAGCTGTAGCCTTTGATTTATGATACAGTCCAGCAAAACCACACAGCTTGTACTGTGCTTGAAATTAATACATTTGTCTGACAAAAAAAGTTTTCAACTTCTAGGAATTTTTTTTAATTTTATTATTTTTTTAAACATTTCTTTTTAGCTTTATTTTGATTTCAGTTTTAGTCATTTTAGCACTTCAACTAAAACGTATTTATTTCAGTTAATTGCCAAAGGCAAAATATTTGTTTACATTTTTTAAGCTTATCATCTAATATTTATATTTAATATTATTTCAGCTTCATTTCAGGTACTGAAAACAATTTTTATTCTTTTTTTATTTTAGTATCATTGAGATACTATTAATTTTTTCCCTTCTATTTTGAATTATACTTTTTATTTTTATATTTCCTGTTTTTATTTTAATTTTAGTTACATTTTTAGTAATTTTCTTGTTTTGTCAAAATATATCTGTAAATATATACAGTGGTGTGAAAAAGTGCTTGCACCCTCCCCGATTTTTTTTTTTTTTGCATGTTTGTCACACTTTAATGTTTCAGATCATCAAACTAATTTAAATATGAATCAAAGATAACACAAGTAAACACAACATGCAGTTTTAAATGAAGGTTTTTATTATGAAGGGAAAACAAAATCCAAACCCACATGGCCCAGTGTGAAAAAGTGCTTGCCCCCCCTGTTAAAACATAACTGTGGTTTATCACACCTGAGTTCAGTTTCTCTAGCCACACCCAGGCCTGATTACTGCCACACCTGTTCGCAATCAAGAAATCACTTAAATAGGACCTGCCTGACAAAGTGAAGTAGACCAAAAGATCCTCAAAAGCTACACATCATGTTGAGATCCAAAGAAAATCAGGAACAAATGAGAAAG
>RJVU01046259.1:5909376-5936653 GCA_003731715.1 Anabarilius grahami
GAGCCAAATGTGAAAACACTCTCCCTCCTTTAGTGGACTTAGCTATCCTAGGTACAACCAGAAGTCCAGAGTTTTGTGATCTTAAGGAGCGTGAAGGATTGTAGGGCGATAGAAGATCAGTTAAGTACACAGGAGCTAAACCATTTAGAGCCTTATAGGTCATTAGCAATACTTTATAACCGATACGGAACTCAATAGGTAACCAGTGTGGAGATGATAAAATTGGTGTTATATGATCATATTTTCTTGACCTGGTAAGAACTCTTGCAGCTGCATTTTGTACTAATTGTAGCTTGTTTATTGAGGAAGCAGGACAACATGTTATGCATTCTTGTAATGCATGTTACTTGTAATGCATTACCTGTAACATCAAAAAGTAATCTAATTGCGTTATGTACATTACTTGTAATGTGTTACTTTACCTGTAACATTAAAAAGTAATCTAATTGCATTATGCATGTTACTTGTAATGCATTACCTGTAAAATCAAAAGGTCATCTAAATACGTAGTGCATGTTATGTTACTTGTAATGCGTTACTTTATCTGATGATGTAATGCACATTACTTGCAATGTGTTACTTTACTCGTAACGCCAAAAAGTAATCTGATTACATAATGCATGTTATGTCACTTGTAATGTGTTACCCCCAACACTGCTCATTTCAGATGAGATTGAAAACACCTGATAGGTTTTCAGAGTAGAGCCATGGTAGAAATGTGTCCATCTTGAACATAATCAGAATGATCAGCTAATAAGGGTAAATCAACATACTCCGGTACTCTGGAGGGAGCATCTGAATTGGGTTTCTACAGTTTTACCTCGACAGGTTGTAGAGATCTCTAATATCAGAACATGGGGACGTGATTCCATCAAAGATACGTGAAGTTCAACTTATATAAAGTTCAATTGCGTTTGCAATATTTCGCATATATATATTGGTTGTATATTTTATAGTTTTCACATGATTTTATATCATTGTATTTAGTTAGTTAAATACACAGAATATTACTGTGTTATTACTGTACTATATATAACACAGTATCTCTTCAGTTTAAACCATAAACGCATGCTGTCCACTGTAGTGGACATCTGGAAATCTCTTTGAAAAATATGTGTAAAAAAATTACATTTCAATTCTTGTTTTTCATGCCCTGAGAGAGCAATAAAAACACATAGGGAAAGAAAAACCTGACTGAGGTTATCATAATTCATACATGAAAGGGTTAAAGACACTGTTGCATGTACAAATATATAAATATGCAGGGGAATGTGAATGAGAAAAGAGGTAGGATATGTTTGCATGCAGTGTGTATGTAGCAATGAGGCACGTTCACATTCACACACATTCAGCTTCCTGCTCACCAGCGTCACTGAGAGGAGGGGCTTGCCTTTTATGGTCTATTTGCACAATACCTCACTTCCTCGGCAGCTGCCATTGCTGTACACACACACACACATGCACACACACACACAGAGGACTGAAGTGCGTCTGCTCAGAGCCTCAGAGGAAGAGGGAAGCAGTGAGCAGCTGGAGTTTCTCTACGGCTCCTACAGCTCACCAATGGCTCAATCGGCGGGCAGCACGGACTCCGATCTGGCCAGCAAGAGGCTCCACTCGAGGTAGGAGCAGAGCACAGGGGGGACGGGGGTCTGGACTTCAGCAGACAGACAGAAAGAGCTGGTCTTAAAGGGGGGAGGTGGAAGAAAATGAACAGCGGGAGGAGGAGAGGGTCTGCCGGCGAGTGAGGGAGGGAGGGCCTGTCTTGAGCTTGTAGACGTGGGCATGATTATCTTGGAGACGGTGCTGTCAGATCGGCTCTACTGGGAGTGAGAGGACACAGATTGAGAAGGCAAAGCCACCGTTTTGGCTCGCTGTGTGTTGCTGCACCTTCGCAAACCACACACTTGAATGCACTGAGAAGTAAAAATGATTGTTCACTCAGAAATTGCTAGTAATTTCACAAATGATTACAAAGAAATGGCAAATAACGCATTGAATAAACATGAAAATTTGAAGTAGATAGACTGCAATTTTATTTTTGGTATCTTTAGGTATTATAAAAAATGTTAGGCATGATGTATTTACTGTGTTTATGATGTTTTGCAAACACTTGTGCTGCTGTTGAGGTGGATATGGCTAAGGTTAGGTTTGGTTATGTATGGTGTCCATACATGTTTTTACATTGTACTTAAAAATACCTGCATGGACACAATAAGTGCACCGTATCAATTGATTAATTTAAATGTTAGTACATAGTACTTTATGACACTTAAAATACCCCTATTATGCTTTTTGGGATATTCCCTTTCTTGTAGTGTGTAATATAGCTTTTTGTGAATCTAAATGCAGATCAATGCAGTTTTTGTCTCTCAAAAGAAAGAAGCGATTCTGAACTGAAACGAGTCGTCAGTAATGAGAGTCTCACATCCTGCTGAACCTACACAGGTTTGTAACACATTTGCATAATACCAGCCTATGGTCTTCAGTGGCTGAACAACGTCTGCTTTGCTCCACCCAATCACAACAGACTGGGCCATCTGACCAATCAGAGCAGAGCAGGCTCTCAGAAAGGCGGGGTTTAGAGAGACCGAATCTTTCATCAAACCGTTTCAGACACTGTGAGAAAAGGGCTGATGCTACAATGATTATTATGAGAAAATGAAAGTGTTTTTTGACCTTGGATGCATGTAAGCCTGTCGTAGGAGACCTTCATAACCTTTAAAATAGCATAATAGGGGCACTTTAATATAAAGTGGGTCCAAAGTTTACATTCTGTGTCATAGATTAGACATACTCACGGCAGGAGAGCAATATTCAACTCACCGAGATATTTGCATGTTCAGCAGTTCAGTTTGCACCTCTGCCCTGATCTTTGCATACGTGTCGGAGAGTTACGCGGCTCTGCGTTCTGAAAGTCAAGAAAACATGAATGAACCACGGTTGTTTCTTTTCCCAAACAATGTTATTAAACAGCTGACTCTGAACGATTTCAGCTCTATTCAGCAATAATGCACTGGAGTTATGCAAGCCTTGATCATTCTCTCTCAAAGGTTCTTGATTGGCATTGATGGTCCATGAAGAACCTTTAACATCCATGGAATCCTTCCATTTCTCTTTAGATTATAAAATGTACTTCACACTAAGAAATATTGATTATTTTAAGAACTGCTCACTGAAACGTTCTTTGGGAAACCAAAAATGGTTCTTCGCTGTAAAAACCCCTTTTGGAAACTTTATTTTTTAAAACGATCTATTTTGAAATTCATGAGTTCGGAAAAGGAAACGTCACTGTTTCTGTTCCTGTCAGTGTTCAGGAAACTTTTTGATGAATATATTATGATGTTAATTGCTGACATGCAGTAACAGTGCATCATCATAAGGAATAAGAATCACTAATACCTTCCAAGTCATGAAGACGTCACACCGCCGGTTCAGAGTGACGCTGGCTGTGTGTACGTCACATCTCATAGTGCCTATAGACATCTCTCTCTCTCCGCGCAGAGCAGTGAGTCATCACTCAAGTTTGCTGGCTGAGCTTCATTCATTCATTACAGATGGCTGAGTACACAGGAAAGAGTCTCGGCAGCATGCACAGAATTCATAATTCATAATTGAACTTCAACACTGAAACCTTTTATAAGCTAATACATTTTGACGTTTTCATCACACAATTAACTCCATATGTTTGGCATAGTAAACTTGCTCGGAAGCTCACCTGGTACATCATCGCACTCACATTTGCTTTTGTAACACCATCGGGTAGGTTTAGTTTGGAGTTTAGGTGCTACGTTATTTTCAAACGCGATAGAGCATTAACCATGTGTCCTGACCCACAGGTGTAATTTTAGCTATTCTATAATATCTCTCTCTGTATCTGCATTAAACTGTGTTTGAATCATTCACACTGATAGAAAGAAATGGCCTGCTTGAATTTGAGGTACAAAGCAATATTTATATCCACAGAGCTCAATGGGCAGAGCTGGAATCACTTCATTATGCAGTAATGATTTGTCAGTTCAGAACTCTGAATGGTTCAGTCCATGACGGGTTCAGCCGCAGGAATGACGGCTCGTTCGGAGTCTGTGGCTTTCTGTTTTCTGTCCATCTAGAGAAAGAAATGTATAAGTGTTTCGAGTTGAGTTGATTTATGTGTTATAGTTCTTTTGATATCTAAACTGACTGACATAAAGACTGTCATTATTGTTTTTTTAATCATTATTAAGAATCAGAAATGAAAAATTACAATACTTTGCTTACAACTATTAAATTTTTTTTTGGCAGATCTAGCAGATATCATGAGTGGGCATTTTGTGGGGGGTAATACACTAGATAGATAGATAGATTGTCACCATTTTGTATATTTCAACGTGGAAAAATCTAAGATAACGTCAGTAAATTATGGAGTGCCGCAAGGATCTTTGTTAGGCCCGCTGTTGTTTTCAATATCTAGGATGGATGGATGGATGTTCTTAAATGAGCAAGGTTTTCTAGCATATTTCAACCGCTCGTGATATGACCCATTTTAGTGGCGGCCAAATGACATTTTAAAATTAGTTAGAGCTAGATAAATGTATATTCATATTTGCAAGTGTTCATGAAGATACATTAAACTCCCTTTAATTCACACCTTGATAGCACTCAAATATTTCTGCCGCCTCGTAAGTGCATAACACGCCATTACTTTCAGCCAATAAAAGAAAAATACTGCAGTTTTCAATTTTCTGGTGTTAAGTTTCTGAACACACAGCTCATCTCAGATTAATCTCAAAAAACAGGTTAACACTATCTGTGCCTAAATTCTGATTGGGAGAGCAAGGTAAACATTTGCTCATGCCTAAATCCTTGTGTGCTGTGGTCCTTCTTGACCAGACATACCCCATAAATTTACTGTGAACGAAGTTTAAAATCTTTCCTTTAGCACTAAATGTGACGCAAACTTAAACTGCAGACTTATGACTACCATGTGGAAACTAGAAGTCTAAATCAGAATTTATTTTTATTTTCTTTAGTCCATTTTTTTCCCTGTGAGCTGGCCGACATGGCTTTGGGGAGGTATTTTACTTGGCCGGTACACTAGAGTTTGAATCCTTGGCTTTGACCTTACTCTTTTTAACTCTTTTGCAACTGAATGGAACAGGGTTAGTAGCACAGTGGGCATAAACCAATAGAGCGTCCCACTGATGAGCATGTGACACACTGTGATGATGTCATTGCTGACATGTGACGTCATAACTCTGTGCTCAACAAAATCTCTTTTAATGATACATTCTTCCTCGCCTGTCAACACTGTGGGTTCTTTTGTATACTGCACATTTTGGCAAATATATTCCTGGTATTCAATGCACTCTGAAATTTTGCACAGTAAACATACTTGTGCTTTTATATTCTATAGTGTACAACAGCTCAGATTCAGCTATAGGGGTTGCTGGTTGGTGACTGTGTCAGTGCATAACCTTATTTCATTCAGGAGGTGAGTGTGATCATGTCAGAGCACTCAGCTAATTACTAAATGCTCTACTTTAATCCTAGTTGTTCCAAATCTCATTAGCTGTAATTCTGGATTGACCAGCGAATAATCCACAAAACCATTAGAAAGAGCAGCTGCGTAGAACAGTGTCTGATTAATCGAAGAAAAGCAACCAAAGCAAATTTATCCCACACCTGTAGAATTCATCAAATATTCACATTCACAAAATAACCTGCGAAATCTCCCAACAACACTACATAAGCTCTGATATCTTCCAATTTTCCCCCCTGTAAGTGTGATGAAGGCACTCATTTGATGTTGTTCGTACTGGAGGTGTGGAGCTTTAAAAATTCATACAGGATCTCGGCCTTTAACTTAATTGAGAGACTGAGGTTGTGACACACTAGACGAATGTCTCACATACGCTTACGCTGCTGAGATCAAACGTGTGCATGTCAGGGAAATGTTGGCCTTTCTCTGACATGCACTTCCTGCACTGCATGACCTGCTTAGTATGTGTGCCATACACCCAAAATCTGCAGGTGCTAATAAAGCAATATAATATCTTGCTCACATTATGAGTTAGAGCACTGCTGCCCGTAGGCACAAAGCTGCAGGTAATCACAGACGGATAAAACCTGTTCGTTCAATAAACAAGAAGCGAATTTCAAGGTCTTACATTTACATGATTCAGTGTTTTTAACAAATACACTGAGTAAAAGACTCAATGACTCATTTATGCAGTTTGTTTCATTCCTTAATGAATCAGTGTTTTGAAACAAATCGGTTGAGCGAATGATTCAATGACTCTTGCATGCAGCTTGTTTCGTTCATTAATGAATCAGTGTTTTGAAACAAATCGGTTGATCGAATGATTCAATGAGTCATTGAATAATTCGCTCAACCGATTTGTTTCAAATGATTCAATGACTCATGCATGCAGCTCGTTTTTTTTCTTAATGAATCAGTGTTTTGAAACTCATCGGTTGAGTGAATGATTCAATGACTCATGCATGCAGCTCGTTTTTTTCCTTAATGAATCTGTGTTTTGAAACTCATCGGTTGAGCGAATGATTCAATGACTCATGCATGCAGCTCGTTTTGTTCCTTAATGAATCAGTGGGTCTCATTCTCTAAGCATGCATACACACAAATTTGTGTGTGAAATCTGTGTACGAACGTTTTCACAAACAAATCATGATCAATCAATACCTCTAAGTTCAACTCCTTGGACAACAAGACATAGTAAAACATCCTTTTCTGTCAGTTTTACAGCAACAAAAGGAACACTGTTGTGTTTTATTGCTACTTGTGAAATCCTGTCATTGCCACTGTAACGATGAACAAAACATGATGATAACTTGCAGCTCGGCAATTGAAAGCGGCTCATACTAGGGGTTGCACCGACTAATCGACTAGTCGACTTTAGTGCTCTGCCATCTGCCGACTGTATCTGATTTAGGATGAACAGAAATTAGAAATATAACGACCCGATAAAAATAAACCTATGTAGTAGCAATAGGCTTGTGGGAAGCGCTGTCATATGCCGTAGCTGTGCACAAGACAACCCTTGTTCCAGTCTCAGCTCGAGGTCATTCACACAACACATTTTTGCTTTCAAAAACGTGAAACGCGGGTAGTGGAATAGGTTGAAAAAGTTGAACTGATTTGAACTTGAGCGGCGTGTTTTTAGAACACCGTGTTGTGCGCGAGACCCTGGAAAAGATGCATGATGTGAGCGCAGCGGTCATATACATGTCCGTCTAGCCCATATTTACATAGAAAAACAATGGAAAAGTAGCACACTGGAATGGAAAAATGCGTTCTGTGTGACCGGCCCCTTATTTGTTCATTAATGACATCATCAACGACTAGTCGACGTTGACTCGACTTTAATCACATAAATGTCAACTTTAAAAAATCTGTCTTTCTGCAACAAACGCACACAATACAACCATGAATTGGCAACACTAGATCAAGAACATGGGAAACACAGGGGTTCAAATACACAGGGGCAAACAAGCATATCAAGATAATTAGTAACAAGACACACCTGGGGAAGACTAATCAACAGGAAAAACTACAAACATGGCCACAAGAAAAGGACACTGAAATTAACATAGAACACTACAACATAAAAGTCCATACAAAACCGGGATCGTGACAACTGGATTACGGGCGTAATGTGCAGAAAGAGTCAGTGTCAAAGTGATAGTCAGTGGTACAAATTAGAGATGCACCGATATATTGGCCAATAATCAGTATCAGACGATAAAAGCTAATTTTCACACTATCGTCTATCGGCCGATAGTTTAAAAACAGCCAATAGTCAGGGCCGATATATCCTGTCAATCAAAAGAGGGCAGGAAAATACACTGAATTTGTGATTTGTGTAAAGAAAATACTAAGAAACCAGTTTGATGTTCAATATTAATAGTAATTATATGAATTAATAACATTCATAAAGTTAAGAAATATTGATTTAATAGTAATTCAGAATTTAGTTAATGTGTGTTAATATTAATTTGAGTAATGTGTTTGAAACAAGTAGATGAAGTGGAGAGAATAAAGTTATTTGCATTTTTTTAAAATATAATAATTAAAAATATAATTATTAATTATTAATTATTATGAAATTATCATATATTTAAAAGAAGGTATAAAAAGGCAAAACCTCCAAATTATCGGTATCAGTATCGGCAGATATCACTCTGAATAATCGGCTATCGGTATCGGTGGAGAAACTTAGAATCGGTGCATCTCTAGTACAAACGGTTCTGTTTAAATGATGTTTGACCAATCAGATTCAAGGACCGGAACTAACTGTTGTTTATATGTGTCTGTAACGTTTGTGCAATTTGTATATCAGAGAGAAATGTGATTGATCATTTCTACTTTACAATCTGTTATATCCTGGTGATTTTGTATGCAGAGCTTTATGTTTGTGACATGTGAAATGGCTTTCAGAATAAAGCACAAGGTCAGAAATAATTCATCTATAATCAACATTAGATCAGTTTCATTCACCTAAAAAAAACTAATAAAAACTTTATTAATTATACTATGTATTGTTTATGTCTTGGTGCACTGACTGTGCATTTGTAGAGGTTTGAGCTCTTTGGGTCAGCAGGAACAGGATTAGCTGGCCGTGTCCTGTGCTCTAGGTGTCCTTCAGGAGAATTAGGGCAGCTTCCAGCTCTCACGGGAGCAGTCAGTGTCTCAGCGTGTTTGTGAGGGGGGCATTTCTTTGATCATAATGGATATGTGGAGTTGAGAAGGAGGTGTCAACCAGCAGTTGTTTCATGCTTGAAATTGGGAGTTTCAGAGAAGCTTGTTGGTGCTTTTGGAGAGTCTAGTGTTCATGATGCTCAATGAATCCAACTGAAGAAGTCTGAGGACTCTCTGCTTGGTTATTAACCTGTGATTTCATTTGAAAGATGATGCTCTGGTCACAGCAAAATACTGAAATGCATGGAATGTGGTCAGTCCAGTTTTAATCAACAAAACCTTCATCACTGTGACTTTTAGGAGTTGTGGTTATCTGTTTTGTCGGGACTGTGAGTTTTGCAAATTGTGGATCATGTCGACTGAAGCGTTTCCTCTGAGCGGGGCTCAGATAGCCATGTGTCGTCTGGTTCATCGTGGCCCCAGACCACAGGCTACGTTGAGACCTCTGAACCTGGAACTCGGGCTCTATGTTGAGAAGACACGCACCAAACCAAAATGCAGGTACACGTGGACGCTTTCCCAGCTAATAGGGAACATTCTCAGAACTTTCTAGCAAAGTTCTCTGAGTTATGAACAAACGTCAGTTACTTTAATAGAATATTCGTTCAAAGTTATCTGGTCTATAATGTTCTCAAAAGTTTGGCATAAAAACATTATTTATAAACCGTTTATGAAGCATTTTTAGTCGGACGTTACTCTAACATTTTTAAATGTTACTACTTGTTTCAGAACGTTCAGAGAACATTCAGAAGTAACGTTCACAACATGTTTGCAGAATGATAAAATAGAATGTTCCCTTAACGTTTACATAACAAAACAAAAAAAAAGAAAGATATAATGTTTAAAAGAAATAATGTTTTCATAACTTAATGGGAACATAAAACATATATTTTTAGCTGGGTTTACAGATTTTCTTTTTATAATCCAGTTCACACTGAGTTTATCAATCTGCACAAACTCTAAACAGATGTATATTATAGTATATTATTAGTGTTCCTTGCTCTGTTTTGATATAACCTTTAGTGGGGTTTAAAAGACTAATATTCCAAATATTCAACTAATATTCAAAAATATTTAAATACAATGAGACTATCGGTAGAGAACAAAATTTTAACTGAATTAGGCTGACATTATCACTGTTACTGAACTGATTTGAAACAACACTGAACTAAATTAGGCTGAATAATGACACTATAGTCTTCTGTAGATCTGCTTTAAAGCTGAAATTGAATTTGTTTAAGGAGACCTATTATGCCTCCTTTCACAAGACGTAATATAAGTCTCTGGTGTCCCCCAGAATGTGTCTGTGAAGTTTCAGCTCAAAATACCCCAAAGAGTGAGTGTGAGCAAAAACATGCCTTTTTGTGTGTGTCCCTTTAAATGCAAATGAGCTGCTGCTCCCTGCCCCCTTTCCAGAAGAGGGCGGAGCTTTAACAGCTCAACAACAACAAAGCTGGAGAATCTCACGCAGCCAAAATGAGGATTGTCAGTATCGGTGTTCAGCCTTACATTGTTCAAACCGGAGTCGACACTGATGGAGAGACTCAGGAAGAAGTTACAACTTTTAGAATGAAACTGGACGTTTCTGAATGGTTAGTGGATAAATTTATGTAGTTGCAGTCTTTGGAGTTGATTCAACTCATCCACTAGCATGTGCCATCATGTTAATCTTTTGTGCAAAACCCATATGGACGCCCACTATACATAGAGTACCTGTTTGCCGAACAGAGCCATACACACCAGGATAACGTTTATGATCGCTATCAAATGCTGTGAATGGACTAATATTTTATAAGTGCTATAGATGTCTATTACTGATGCTCAGAGATGTGAAATATTAATGGCATGTCCTTGACAGGAGAGTTGTGCTGTTAATTTACTAAGATCAGATGCGGCATATCTAGAGACCAGAAGATCGCAGAAATGCGAGGGTGCAGGAATCTTTTCATGCCAGACAGCAAGAAACCATCTAGAAACCACTCATGTCATTTCAGAAAATGTAAAAATCTTGTGGTGTTTCTTGCCTCAGAGAGGAAAGAAACGTCTCCCAGTATAAAACAAAGCAGAGGTGGATGTGGGTCCATCTACGGCTCGGGCCAACATTCTTTCCGGACCGCAGAACTGAATAAATCTCTCTCTGTCTAGAGCAGCCAAACCAACAGCATGACTGTTTCAGACATTAATGGAAAAGAAGCAAATCGAGGGAGCTGTTGTCAAAGCATGGCTAGATATAATTGCTTTCAGACCATTGAAGCTCAGAGAGCGTGATGGAAATATGTTTTACATTTAACTGTAATGAGAATGCAAGACTGATCGAAACAAAGCTGAATATCACAACATGTGCTCGGCCTGAATGTTCCGAAACTCTGAAACTTGTATAGTGTGAGAGAATGCATAACCAACCAAACAAAAAGGAAAACTGCCAAGGCCAACATATTCGAAAACTCAACTCATCGATATCCATGACATAAACACATTTTAGACCACCAGATATAAATCTGTCTTAAAGGATTTACCACAGACATGACGCCACCACCACCAAAAGGAATTAACTGTGTTTGCTTTACTATAAAACACATGCTCATTGCAACCCGTTTAACAGATGCATAATTTTATGCTAAACAGCCTGAACTGTAACCGATTATCTAGCCCTCTAAATATGAAAAAAAAAATAATAATAATAATTGTAAACCTTTAGCCTAGCTGCTTTTTTCGAGGGACGGGAATTTAGTGTGCCAATAAAAATGTGACTTTGCGAAACAGACTGTCCTTAACTAAAATGTTGCTAAATCATCAGTCTGCATGTGTGGGTTAAACTCTGGATCATTTATTTTTGCTTTGGCACAAAATGCACTCATTGACGACATCTTTCAAATGACTTGAATTCTTTTCTCTATTGCCGAATCTCTATGAACCTACAGGCCAATTTGCACATGGTTACATAAATTCAAATCCTAACATAATACAAAAATGAATAAGAAAGCAATGTGCTGCATTTTTACAGTAATACTATATTGAATTTTAGTCTAAACCTAAAAATTGAAAGACTATCAAAAAAAATAAGATGTTGAACATCTGAAGCACAAGTGTTAGTCTTTCAGTTCCATCACCATCTATACACAAGCAGAAACTTATATATCTCCCATGTGATATGTCATATGTTTTTTCATGCAGTTGGTCAATCTATAAACTGAACAGAAACCAGCCGGCATCATTATAGTATATGAATCTCACCCTCTGACCATCTGAAGTCCTGCAGAGATATTTTTAGTTCTTCCTGCTTGTACAATAACAGCTCCGTTCACTTCTAGGTGAACATAATATAATGCATAATAAATAACCTGTTTATCAGAATTACTTAACATCACCTACTAAGCGCAAAGTCAGGCATTATGCCACTCCATTATTCAGAATGCTCAGATTACAGACTGTTCTTAAGGTGTGTAAATCAAGCAGGTTCATTTGCTCTCTGAGGATGATCTACACCAGCTAAGCTCTTAATAAGACTGATACCCATGACTTTCACGAATGTTTTTTGAAGGTTATTAAAATGTTAGGATAAAACGTTCTTAAAATAATGTTTATGGAATGTTGGAACGCAATGTTTGAAATACATTCTCGTCATGTTGAGAGAAAACATTCTTAAAATCTAAAAAAATGGGTGAGAATGAACATTCAAATGTAACTCTCTTAAGGTTTTCAAAATGCTAGAATGGAATGCTGCTCTAAAGTTCGCGTAATCAAGAAGAAACATTGTTAAAATTGAATCATGGGTGTTTTATACGTTGAAAGATCAATTAAATTTAACATTCTCATAACATTTTCAAAATGTTCCAGTTTTGAACGATTAAAAAGCGTTCAGAAAATATAGCTGCGAGCAGCAGTTATCAGGGTTCAAATGCTTTAAAGCCTTTAAGGACATGCGTAAAAAGGTATTATATTTTATTTAGCAAGCATGTAACCATCTCGATAAATGGAACAGACCATTTACAGCCAATGCAGGCAATTTACTAAGGAAAACATAAGCTAAAAAGCTAAAAAGTATATCCGAGGTTATCCGAGTTATAGCACCACCTACACTCTAAAAAATGCTGGGTTAAAAACAACCCAAGTTGGGTTGAAAATGGACAAACCCAGCGATTGGGTTGTTTTAACCCAGCGGCTGGGTTAAATGTTTGCCCAACCTGCTGGGTAGTTTTATTTAACCCAAATATTGTTTAAAAATTACTGTATTTCTTGCTTAAAATGAACCCAAAATATGTTGGAAATTAACATTTATTAATATGTTTAATAAACAAACATTTATTCATTTTTTTTAAAATAATATTTAAACAATAAACGTTTATTAAATTGCTTATTAATAAATGCTCATCTTTTTGATTATTATTGTTGCCTCTAGTAATTATGATTTTTAATTTCCAACCTATTTTGGGTTCATTTTAAGCCAGACCTATAGTAATTTGTAAAAAATTGTTGGGTTAAATAAAACTACCCAGCAGGTTGGGCAAACATTTAACCCAACTGCTGGGTCAAAACAACCCAATCGCTGGGTTTGTCCATTTTCAACCCAACTTGGGTTGTTTTTAACCCAGCATTTTTTAGAGTGTATGATCCGATCTCCATAAAAGTTTACATGCTTTTTTAGAACCTTCTGACACATGTGCTCACCTATTTTTGTGAAGTTCCGAGTTTTCGTTTAGGCTTTCGTATAGGCTTTTGAGTATATTTTGCCATGCCCATTTTCTAAAAGACGCTGTTATAGCTACACAAAGGCCATTTTTTTGATAACTATTGACCTTGAGAGTCCCGAGAATTGTGCAGGAGTGGTTTTATCGAGGTTGAACCAAAAACCTAGGACTAGTTCACCAAAGTTAGTTTTTGAAATAATCTCCAATATTTAATGAACAACTAAGGCAAAGTTGCTCAGAATGAGGAGTTCTACCATGTGGTTCGAATGTCGAGGGCGTGTGCGAAAAATCTCGTGACACACGATCTTTTACGCACGTGAAAAATGAGTAGGTGCCTCCCGGTGGCTGATTTATTTCTAATTTCAAATACAGGCCCAGCAAGTTTTGTTCCGATCGGCCTCCGTTAACCTTTTCTGAAGGCTGCTCAAACTTCATTGGCCGATGGCGGACATGTTATTCGAGATACGTCAATGTCCAGACAATCATGCCAAATCATGAACAATTTTCAAGTCAATCGGACTAACGGTGAAGTAATTACGGCTGTTTTCAAATTTTTTTGCTGTTATAGCGCCACCAAGTGGCCAGTTGCCGTGTCATTTTTCATGCGACCACAGAATGAGCTCTTACTGCTGAGTTTGGTGAAAATATCTCATTCCGTTCACGAGTTATAGTCATTTTAGTAAAAGTGGCTCTACCCACTTCAAACATTTTGATTCACGCACCCTTTGGTGCGTGAATCGAAATTTTAACTTTTTTTTTTTTTATAATTATTGACAATCAGACTCCGGAGAATCTCACTGCACTGGGTCAAAAACCTAGGACTAGTTTGCAAAAGTAGGTTTAAAAAAAAAAAAAAAACATAATACCCGAAAATTTCGCCAAAATGAAAAGCAGAAGTTATAAGCCATTTTGTACTTTTTATCTTTTTAGCGCCCCCGTCAGGCCGATCGGGGCTAGCCTTGTTGACATTGTAGATGGTGTGAGTACTACCAGCTCTCAAAGTTTCAAGTCTCTATGACTTACGGTTTGGTCTGCCCGATCACTTTTAGGGGAGAATGCTGATCCTTGGAAATTTTAACAATTACAATAGGATTTCAGTGCTACACTCTTGACCCCCTAATAGCGTTTTTCATGACTAGTGAGAATGCTAGTAAANATGAGCTCTTACTGCTGAGTTTGGTGAAAATATCTCATTCCGTTCACGAGTTATAGTCATTTTTAGTAAAAGTGGCTCCACCCACTTCAAACATTTTGGCGGCCCTTAGGGACTGTGAATCGAAATTTAAACTTTTTTTTTTTTGATAATTATTGACAACCAGACTCCGGAGAATCTCACTGCACTGGGTCAAAAACCTAGGACTAGTTTGCAAAAGTAGGTTTAAAAAAAAAAAAAAAACATAATACCCGAAAATTTCGCCAAAATGAAAAGCAGAAGTTACAAGCCATTTTGCACTTTTTATCTTTTTAGCGCCCCCGTCAGGCCGATCGGGGCTAGCTTTGTTGACATTGTAGATGGTGTGAGTACTACCAGCTCTCAAAGTTTCAAGTCTCTATGACTAACGGTTTGGTCTGCCCGATCACTTTTAGGGGAGAATGCTGATCCTTGGAAATTTTAACAATTACAATAGGATTTCAGTGCTACACTCTTGACCCCCTAATAGCGTTTTTCATGACTAGTGAGAATGCTAGTAAAACATTTTTAGAACATATGTGTTAGTTGGCTTGTCCAGCCCTATTAAATCTCAAACAATTCAATGTTCAGCTTTTCACCAAACTTGACAACATTATGCCATTTTTCCTGAGAAAGCCCATCAGTTTCATTAATCTCACAAATGATTCTTGCACTGCTTGTGTTTTCCAGAATGGAAGCCTCTTGTCTGGAGCTGGCGCTGGAGGGGGAGAGACTGTGTAAAGCGGGAGATTTTAAAGGTGGCACAGCGTTCTTCGAAGCTGCTGTTCAGGTGGGAACAGAAGATCTCAAGACCCTCAGTGCCATCTACAGCCAGCTGGGCAACGGCTACTTCTACCTGAAGGAGTACGGCAAAGCGCTGGAGTACCATCGGCACGACCTCACGCTCGCTCGGTGAGGACTAACAGCTCACTGCCGCAGATTGATTGCAGTCAAATGATCCTTTCAAATGTGAGTTCAGTTTCATGCAAATCTGTCTAAAGAAAACAAACTGAGTTGCATTTTAATCTAGGACAATCGGGGACCGGATCGGAGAAGGGAAAGCCAGTGGGAATCTGGGAAACACTCTGAAGGTTTTGGGCCGCTATGATGAAGCAGCTGTGTGCTGTCAGAGACACCTGGACATTTCTCAAGAACAAGGAGACAAGGTGAGAAAACACCATCATTATCTGACTCAAGATTGAGGAAGTGACTTCGAGTTTTGTGAGCAATATTCATCAGAGGGTTAATGCACAGATTATGGAGAATGAAAACAGGGTTATTTCACTTTACTTTTTTATTTATTTATTTTTTTAATATATTTTTACACTTGCTAAATTGAGACACACATTGGATTTGATAATGAAACAACCTGCAAATATATATTTTGGAGATTTATACTGTACTTGCTTTGGACCAAAGCAAACCAAGCAGATCTCACCCCCCATTGACTACCATAGTATTTTTTTTTTTAGCATTTGCAAGCCGTTTTACCTCTTTAATGTGATGCATCTCGAGAGAAACTGTTGACTTTAAAGTGTCTACAATCTTATAACAAAAGGTTCTGTATGGAACCTTAAGGGGTTGCGTCAGGTGCTTCATATATAGAACCTTTCAGAGCTTCCAACATGGGATCATTTTATGGATTTAGTTTCAATTAATTCATTTTGTTTTAATTCATTTTTTATTGTGATTAAATTTTGAGAATTAAACAGCTAAACTTACTTTATCACTAGGAAAAAATTAAAGTATTATGCAATCATTTAAGATATTTCTCCTTAGAACCTTTTTGGCATAAAGTGTTCTTCTAGAACCACAATAATTTTTTTGTCCTAGGAGTTTCTCTTGGTTTCAGATTCAGTGTGAATTTTTTTGTCAACACACTGTCAGAAAGGTTGGTCTGTTGAATTAAAAAGGATGTGAAATTGTAACTGGTCCTCTTTGTTTGGTCACACCTGGCTCCTTCGTGGTCAAAAGTGACTGAAGGCTTGAAATGTAATTTTTCAGGGAAACCAATGTAATATATTTTTGTTCAATAATATTTTTTTTGATTATTATTTAACAGTTTGAGGGGATTTTATGATACTATGCAATATTTATACAATTTTTATTAGCTATTTTTCTCCATTGAAAATAACAAAAAAAAATTCTAATAACAAATAACAAAAAAAAAATTCTAATATATTTTTGAACTATTTTTCAATTACAGCAATATTTAATGTTAAAATAGAGACAAGGCATTTAAAATCCAATTTTTTGGAAGGTAGATTAGTGCCATCTGGTGGGAGTAAAAAAAGAAAAACTAATGTAATGCCATGGTGTAACCACTAGATGACAATATACTTCTATGTAAAGTGGACTATAAATTCTCTAGTGGTTTTTAGATATAAATACTTATAAGTTGTGGATTTTAGACTTTCTCAAAGACTACTTTTTGTGAAGGTTTAGATTTTTGTTGTTGTTTTTGAAATGTTGATTTGAAGTGTCAGTTTTTGCATTCATTTTACTAGTCAAACCTGAACACAAATGAGGGCATTTTATTACACACAACATCAAAATTCAATAAGTGCAAAAAAAACTGATGCTCAGAGATGTGAAATATTAATGGCATGTCCTTGATAGGAGAGTTGTGCTGTTAATTTACTAAAATCAGATCTAGAGACCAGAAGATCGCAGAAATGCGAGGGTGCAGGAATCTTTTCATGCCAGACAGCAAGAAACCATCTAGAAACCACTCATGTCATTTCAGAAAATGTAAAAATCTTGTGTTAAATTATGAAATCTGATCTGATTTCAACCTCTTATTTTGAGTCTTTTGGCTCAATTTTACCATATTGTTAAACCAGTTCATTTGTGTGTATAGTGTGTTGTGTGTATGTCTCTCTGTGTGTGTGTGTGTGTGTGTGTAAGTGAGTGTGTGTGTGTCTGTTTTTGTACTCTTGTTTAACCTCTTCCTTGCTGTTTGTTTGTTTTTTTACTGCTCTGTGGCTGAATTATTGATTTTATTTCACACATTTGCACCGTGAAGGAGATAAGTGACTATTTTCTTCCGACCCTTTAACATATCCGAATCATGTCCATGATTTTTTTGTGTGTGTTCACATAGCTAATGCGACAAAAGTCACCAAGTGTCATCCAACTCCGATGAAGCAAAAACATTTAAAATTTTAAAACGTAAAATTGCATAATTTTTTGACTGAAGAGGACCAGAGGGTTAAACCTTGACACTTGTACAAACGGCTGATGTTCTGAATGTGTTTCTGCAGGTTGGAGAGGCCAGGGCTCTGTATAACATCGGGAACGTGTTTCATGCCAAAGGGAAGCAGCAGCTGTGGGGCAGCGCTCAAGATCCCGGAGACCTTCCCTCCGACGTCAGAGACACGCTGCAGCGAGCCACGGCCTTCTACGAGTGAGTCCAACGCTGAGATTGTTTACTGAAGTGTCCCAGCATCATTAAACCCTGCCCACAGAGACCCGTTTGCTCGACTGCTCATTATTAACAGCCACATTTAGCAGATCCAGAAGGTTAAACGGCACATAAATGAGACGCCGAGAGACCAGAGGTGTCAGACGGAGGAGAAACGACCTCAAACAGTCCCTCATTTACTTAGAAAACATGCAGAACAGGGAAATCTGCGCTTCCGAGCTCACAAATACTTAAGCCTAAATTTATTTAAAAACCTCCATGCGTTTGGATCACATGATTTTAACATAATCAAACTAATAAACGTCATGTGATGCATATTCTTCAGTCAAGCATAAATGAAACAGGGCAGATTTCTGCACTCAAAGAAATCACAATCACATTTTATTGATTAAATAATCATGTTTTCAAAATGCTTTTATTCAAATCAGCATAAATCTGCAAAAATAATTACATTTATTTAGTTAAAAAGTATGAACTGATCTAAATGCAGAAAACTATTTTAGTAAACCATATCAAATGATAAATATATTAATGTTTATAGCGTAAAACACATTCAGATTATTAGTGCTATAACAGAAATCTGACCCGTTTCATTTATGCATGACTGACAAATATGCATCACTTAAAGTTCACTGTGTAATCCAAATGCTTGGATATTTTATATGCAATTCAAATCTTTAAATATAAGCTTAAATATTTCTTTCAGCCGCCTTCTGTCTGGAAGAATTTTTTCCCTTTGTTTTTTAAAAAGTTCTTGAATAAACTTCAAAGCGACCAGCTCCGAGATGAATCACAACATTCGGTACAAAGGTGCGAGACTGTTTACATGTTTTATGAGGCAATGAACCATATTTATATAAAATAATATTTATTGAACAACAATATTTAAATGAACAACATTAGCCATTATAAATGACAATAGGAAATAAACACAATTGTACAATTCATTGAAAGGTACAAAAGCAGTGCTCTACAGGATGTAAGTTAAATATAGCCTTAATATTAAATTATTAAATTCGATTTGCTCTGGAACAAATAATAGATTAATAAGACCAAAGATTGCCTGTTTTATGTACCCAAAATGAATTATATCTCATGTTTAATCACTATAAGAGCCAGCGGCAATCCCCAAAGCACTGGCCGAGATGAAGCTGTTCTCAGCGGGTACTCGAGCACTGAACGACCGCTGACGGCTTCGAGCTCACATCTCCGAAAACATCTAAACAAATTGTAATGTAGGTGCTATGATTAAATATGAGTCATATTTCAGGTCTAAACAACTACATTCTCACCTAAAAACTCAAAAAATACAGTGGAATTGCTCGGCCACCATGACAGTCGCTTACATATACATATATATACATATCACAAAGGTGTTATTGATAATAATAAATAATAACAAACTGCTATTTATTGGTTGTTTCTGTCCTCCTAACTCTGTTTTAGGATGAATCTCTCTCTGGTGAAGGAGTTGGGAGACCGAGCTGCCCAGGGAAGAGCCTTCGGTAACCTTGGCAACACTCATTACCTGCTGGGTAATTTTGTTGAGGCCATTAAGTTCCACAGAGAGGTAAAACCCTCATGTCAACAAACAACTCATTTCACTTAAACTGTGCGCTCTCATACGCTTGATTTGATTTCATCTGCATTTTCTGCATCGGAATTTCACAGGGATTTGCATTTCAAAGTAACACACAATCCCTCCTTGTTGTTTCCAGCGTCTTTCCATTGCAAAGGAATTTGGCGACAAGGCAGCCGAGCGGAGAGCATACAGTAACCTAGGCAACGCTCTCATTTTCCTGGGCCAGTTCAATGCAGCAACAGAGTATTACAGGTAATCATGACTACAGCGCCATCTAGAGGATGCAGGACGCCTGTGGGTGTTTTTTTTTTAATTAAAGAAACAGAAATGATGCTCTACAAACATCTAGAGAAGATTTCACATGTAACAAGCAAGAGGAAAAACATTGATAATAATCATAAATGTTTCTTGAGCAGCAAATCATCATATTAGAATGATTTCTGAAGGATCATGTGACACTGAAGACTGGAGTAATGATGCTGAAAATTCAGCTTTACATCACAGGAATAAATTACATTATACTATATTTTCACATAGAAAACTGTTATTTTACATTGTAAAAATATTTAAAACATTTTTCTGCAAATAAATGCAGCCTTGGTGAGCAGAAGAGACTCTTATGTCCCCAAAAACTTTTTATTTATATTCTTACATTGAACCCAATCCATATCTAGAGAGCAGAATTTCAGCAACTAGCCTCGATTTTCTCTGCTCTCCAGGAAAACTCTTCAGCTCTCTCGACAACTGAAGGATCAGGTGATGGAAGCTCAAGCGTGTTACAGTCTGGGAAATACGTACACGCTGCTGCAGGAGTATGAACGTGCCATCGACTATCACCTCAAACACCTGCTCATCGCTCAAGAGCTCAACGACAGGTGTGAACGCTCACAAAACTCACTCTCACATCCGCCTTTCTACTGCGTACAACATTCAGACACGACTGTCTGCATTCGCCCTCTAGTGGCAGTCATTATGAACTTATGATCACATGATCGATGTCTCTGTGTATCTAGCCTAGTATTTCCATGCAGTTGTATTATTCTCCATTTTACAGTAGCATTAAAAATGCATCTGTCCATCATAAATATCCTCCAGAGGGTTAATAAAGGCTCTCTGGAGCCTAGCAATGTGTTTTCGTAAGAAAAATATTCATATTTAAATTAAAATAACTAGCTTTCGGCTTCCTTTACTATATCAGTGTCAGTGTTTCTGAACTCCCTGAATTGCCTCCATTGTAGTCTTAAGTTTACTGTCGGGAACAAACAATTGAATAACTTGTGCAAAAGTGCTGTTTTCCTGAATATCAGCACATTTGCAAATGTAATATTGCTTACAACAATTTAATAGGCTATTAGGTGACATTTTAGACACAATATTATCAATACTGTTTGTTTCTCTATTTTCCCAACGAAAATAGATCTAAACAGCAGAGCCATTGCACGTGCATTAGCTTCGTTACTGAATGAATCTGCATTTAATGAATGACTCAACGACTCACTCAGTCACTTCTGCTTTGTCCCTGAATGGATCAGCCTTTTTGAATGAATCATTTGACTGAATGATTCAATGACTCACGCATTAAGGCAATGATTTTCCGCCACCTACTGGCAGTTTTAGTATCATTTCATTTTAGATGAGGGACTGAGGGATGAAGATTGAATGCTGTTTTTGTTTTCAGTCGTGATTGTAACGATACTCTGTACTCCGACTGTTTCTTTGATATAGGCCTCTGAATTGCAAAGGCTGCTTCTGTGCCTAAGGCACATGCAGAATAAAGGGGCGGGGCCTGGTTGAGTTAGTAGTGTGTTGAGTGGGGCGGGACCATTCCCAAATACGTTTGAAGTGCTTGACCAATCACAACACACTGCTCCAGCCGACCAATCAGAGCACATTGTACTTTTCAGAAGGAGGGGCTTCATAGAGACAAGAACTAAACAGAGCGTTACTGACAGACTGGGAAGAGAGGAGCTGCAACAATGGAGAATATGAGGAAAATAATGCATTCAAACCTGTTCTAGTAGAGCCCAAAAACACAATCAAGACTATGTAAAAGGGCATAATATTGCCTCTTTGAACAAAACAGGATTATTAATTGTCACCTCGCACACACTGATTTGATTGGAGTGCACTGGAATATGTCACATCCGGTCGGTGTGTCGCATACAGTGTAGTCGCTTAATAAACGCATTCAAAGCGCAAATCGGATCCATGCCCCACACAGCCCCTGTGTGGCTCTCCATAGGAAATGAATGACTTCCGGTCCATTAGCCGCCATTTTTCATGTGCAGTGGAAGGCGGCTTGATCAATAACATCCTGTCTGTTTTTGGTAGGGTCGGGGAGGGCCGGGCCTGTTGGAGTCTGGGTAACGCTTACGTATCATTGGGAAACCACCGTCAGGCTCTGCACTACGCCCGGAGACACCTGGACATCTCCAGAGAGGTGAAGCCAGACTCTGACGTCCAGCAGCTTCTCCTGCTTCGCTCATGTGTAACTCAGACATTTGCTCTGCTTGCTCTCAGATCGGGGACAGAAACGGAGAGCTGACGGCCAGGATGAATGTGGAAGAGCTGATGGAGGCTCTCGGGGTGAAGGAGGGCGATCTCTCTCCATCTGAGTCGGAGTTTAAAGTCCAGGGTAAACACATCACCTATTCCACTATATGGTCTTTGTGCAATGGGAATCTGCTCTTTTTTAACATTGAATTTAAAAGAATGCTTTAGTTTGAAATATACT
Organism: Anabarilius grahami; assembly: GCA_003731715.1. Lineage (NCBI taxonomy): Eukaryota > Metazoa > Chordata > Actinopteri > Cypriniformes > Xenocyprididae > Anabarilius > Anabarilius grahami. Next base: position 5,931,674 of record RJVU01046259.1, read on the forward strand.
AAAAAAGAGCCTTCTTCCACAACATATATGTGATTAAAATGCAATACAGTTTATGCGACAACTAGCCCCGGTCTTGTCTATACATTGAAATTTTCACCAGACTTGACTAACTTAGTTCATGAAGTAGAAGTTTTTATTTAAAGTGGATTTGTAGTGTTAATGAGGTTGAGGTATGAGTTTATGTTAAGCCTCGATTTGTGAACTTTTTTTTTTTCCTTGAAGATTAGTCTGGTGACATTGGACTGTGTACTGCGTCCTCCACATATTAGATTAATAAAGCCTGAACCTTGTCGGCGGTCCATCGGTTGTATTTTTTAAACTCCATTGTTGATTCGAATATCAAACAACTATAGCCCCGTTTCCACCGTAGGAACTCTCCCCATGAACTAGGGACTTTGGGGTGGACTAAATTAAGTTCCGGGTAAAAATTTCCCCCTCAGAAAGTCCCTGCTCACGAGGTAGTACTTTTTCAAAGTTCAGGAACTTTCGGGAGTGTGACTTTCGGGCGCTGAACATGCTAATTGGTTGAGTTCACGCAGCCTTTTGATTGGTTGACTGCATGCAGGGCATCAATTTTTTACTTGGAACTACATTTAGACCCTAGTTCCTGCGGTTAAAACATACCGAGTACCACCCCAAAGTCCCTAGTTCCTGGGGAAAGTTCCTGCGCTGGAAACGCGGCTTTAGTTTTCATTAGTCTGTAGCTGTAAATATACACAAATAATCTCTTCTTTGTTTTTTGTGTCTCAGTGAGAGACCTTTCCTAACAATGTTTGACAGCAAATCAGTGCTGAAGTAAATGTCTGCGATCTGTAAATTGATATTTCATTATTTATAATAAACTTGTACTTGTTTTCTCCAACAGGAGCCAGACCCAAATTCAGCAAGAAGAACAGCATGGAGAGTGTCGACCTCTGGAAATACAACTCTGAAAAGGTCACATGCTCAACATCTGATTGGGTGACCAAGACTTTGCCATGCAGGACGTTTATAATATGAGTCAAAATCTTTTGTTAGTCTTTGAACAAAATGCCTGTCAAACAAACCCTAAGAAACCCTAGAATCTATATCAAAATGTTGGAGCCAAATCCAGGAACATGTCCTACTCGGCAGAATCATGGTCACCCAGTGCAGAAACACAGACGTGTTGTTTTGCCGTGACTGTACGTGCTCATGTGTGCTGTCGGCTGCAGAATGGAGATGCTCAGGATGTGGATGATGTTTCGAGGAGGTCAAGGAACCTGCTGTCTCAGACCAACAGAAGCAAAAGTTACGCAGACAGTCAGTCGTCAGATGAGAGACAGTGGCTCGACTCGCCTGTGGACACTGATGACATCACTGTTCATGTCACACCTCCAGTGAGTGATTATCCACCCGTCCGTCCATTCGTCTATCTATCTCTCTGTCTGTCTGTCTATTTATCTATCTGTCTGTTAGGGTTAGGTCCATCCATCTATAGCAGTAATTCTTAAAGTGTGGTCCGCGGACCACTAGTGGTCCGCCATCGCCCCCAAGTGGTCCGCGAAAAGATGAAAACATTTTTTTCCACATGTGCAGTTTGTTGTTCATATTAAGCTGCAACTCATTTCACATTTACTTTTTCAAATTAAATAAAAATTAATATAATAATTTCAATTTCAATAATAAGATCATATCATTGCATTTGTGTTTGAATAATTAGTTTTTGACTTGAAACAGTTGCATATTAAACTTAAATTTAGCTTATCCTTCCTATTTTGTTGGTTTTTGGGGGCGTGTTAGAGTGGGATTCTGTTAGGTGGTCCTCAGAAAAAAATTGGAAGATAAAGTGGTCCTTGGGCTGAAAAAGTTTGAGAAACACTGATCTATAGGTTTGTCTGTTCTTCCGTCTATCTATCTATCATAGATATTGAAAACAACAGAGGGCCTAACACAGATCCTTCCGGCACTCCATAATTCATCTTAGATTTTTATATATTATATATCATTAACATTATCTATCTATCTATCTATCTATCTATCTATCTATATTGAAAACTGATACTGATGTTATCTTAGATTTTTATATATTATATAACATTAATGCTATCTATCTATCTAGTCTGTTAGGGTTAGGTCCATCCATCTATAGCTTTGTCTGTTCTTCTATCTATCTATCTATCTATCTATCTATCTATCTATCTATCTATCTATCTATCTATCTATCTATCTATCTATCTATCTATCTATCTATCTATCTATCTATCTATCTATCTATCTATCTATCTATCTATCTATCTATCTATCTATCTATCTATCTATCTAAGGTGTTTTGAAAGTTTCTTGTGTATCAGTGTTTCAATGAGACGAATATGTTTTTGCTGACAGTCACAGTACAGAGTAAGTGTGCAGATGTGTCTGTCTACAGGGCTTTAATCGAATCTGTGTTTTAAAGTGCTTCACTAAAGGTTTCACTTGATAGCCGCGGCTCTCTGTGTTCCTCGGTTAATCAATACAGACCAGCTGCGCTGCTGCTAATGCATCTGTGTGCATGTGACTTTCCCAGAGGACGAAGAATATATGGAAATATAGACCTTGTGCATTGCACTGAACTGAACGCTGCTGATACTTGTTTAGGACTATCAAGTTATATTGCATTGTGACATTATTTTCCCAACTCCTGTTGCTGTAATGCAAAAACAAAAGAGTAAAGTATTTATACAGTACAAGAGCACTTGCTGTGTTGACAACAATAGATTTAGACTACTATTGAGATTGTTTTATTTAATTAATTCTACCATTAATTGATTGATTCTTTGGTTTGATTCTTATTACAGCTTGCTCATTTATTATACAGTTTGTTTTCATCTCTCAACACCTTCACAACACAAAAGCAGTAATTGTGCAGAGGTTTCGTGTCATTGATATATTCCTGCAGCTTTATCTCATGTCATTTAGCTAATTTTAGGGTAATTTGTGTGACATGCAGGTGTGGGAAAATAAACCCCAGTCCTTGACCTTCGACACCGGTGACACAGTTGGCGAGTGTTTTAGGGTTTATGCGCGTGACCAAAGGCCATAACACTGGGGTCAGGGGTTTCTATGGAAACCGTGATGATGTTATTTGGACAAAGACCTTTCACGGTCCATTCACTCTCTCTCTCCCCGTATCTCACCCTCTATGTAACTGAATTATTGAACTAAATGCATGAGCAGCTGAACAGAGACAGACACGCAGTAAAGGGAAAGGTGTAGGAGAGACCGGACACTGAAGGATATCCTGGTGGAAAGAAGAATGACAAACATTCAGGCTGAAGAATGTGAGACTTTACTGTGCATGACTTTGTATTTGAATATATTTGAATGCTTTTGTGTGTTTGAAGTGTATTCGAGGGTGTGTTAAAATAGGTTGTGTAACGACCCTAAATCCACCTCCTCCCCCCGACCGTCCCCATAATCACAGCCAAATTAATGAGTTGTTTTCCCACAGTGAGACACAAAGATGGACAGAAAGAGACAGATAAAGCTGTGATGGGATGATCTGGTTGTGGATAAATGAATCGCTACATAAGTATTCATAATTGTTTATTATTTAGTATCACTGTCATATTAGTGATCTGCTGGATTTATATTGCATTGTGCTTTCAGGACACAGTTTGATTTGCTTGACGAGTTTGAGTGTGATTGTTAATCTCTATCATTATAGGTGATTGTCTGAAAATGCTTGAATGATACGGATACTGATACAGGACAGAGTTGCTGTCATGTTGAAATGCTGTTGGTGAACAGGGCTGGGTCGCTCCGCAAGCTCTTTTTACACCGTTATCGACTGTGTCTGTCCTCTAATAGATCTCTGATCACTGAAACAGGACATTAGCATTTGTGCCACTTGTTTTTAAGGTGATATTCGAATGAAGAGGACTGAGATTAGTGTTGAAACGCAAATCACCGTTTGATTTGGTTTTGTGGGCATTTGTTTGATTTGTTAAGTTTCCAATTCTCCTGCTATGGAGTGTGTGTGTGTGTGTGTGTGTGTGTGTGTGTAGCTGGCCACTGAAAGGTCATTGTGATATACAGAGCCGTCGAGACTGAGATAAGAGCTCACATGAGCGTTCAGTAACGTCAGGACAGATTACAGCAGCACATGACCAGACCAAGACTCCAGGAACCCGCGGTTCATCCAGCTCTTATAATACGCCATTGTCACAATATTCTCAATATGGTTGGGTGGTGAATATCACAAAACATGTCAAGAACATGTCATATTTCAGGCGTAAATAAATAAATAAATGTAAAAGATTAGGATCGTAAAGATTTTTGTACATATTTGTGACAAACAATGTCACAATTCAAATTCTTATTACACTCTAAAAAATGTTTGGTTAAAAACAACCCAAGTTGGGTTGAAAATGGACAAACCCAGCGATTGGGTTGTTTTAACCCAGTGGTTGGGTTAAATGTTTGCCCAACCTGCTGGGTAGTTTTATTTAACCCAACTACTGATTAAAAATGACTATATGTCTGGCTTAAAATAAATCCAAAATAGGTGAGAAATTTAAAATCAGACACATAATTACTAGAGGCAACAATAATAATTAAAAGGTGTACATTTATTAATACACTCAAAAAAATGCTGGGTTAAAAACAACCCAAGTTGGGTTGAAAATGGACAAACCCAGCGATTGGGTTGTTTTGACCCAGCAGTTGGGTTAAATGTTTGCCCAACCTGCTGNCCCAACCTGCTGGGTAGTTTTATTTAACCCAACTACTGATTAAAAATGACTATATGGCTGGCTTAAAATGAATCCATAAAGGTGAGAAATTAAAAATCTGACACATAATTACTAGAGGCAACAATAATAATTAAAAGGTCTACATTTATTAATAAGCAATTTAATAAATGTTTATTGTTTATTATTCATTATCTTATTAATAAATGCTCATTTATTAAACATATTAATAAATGTTAATTTCCAGCATATTTTGGGTTCATTTTAAGCAAGCAATACAGTAATTTTTATA